>VYZV01034362.1:11411-40450 GCA_013401275.1 Pandion haliaetus
CCCGCCCCACCGCCGGAGCGCCGGGTCGGCCGCAGGAACGGTTCGGTGACCTTAAAATGCACGCCGAAAAGTGCTCAGCTCCCCTGGGTCGGGCCGGAGAGCAAGCAGCCGTAGCATGCGAAGGGTGACCTTTTAGGATGGAGGATGTGTTTGCCCTCCTTTGCCCTCGGCCCCGAACCCAGGGCTGGAGGGAGCTTCCCCAGTGCTGTACATACGTGTAGCTCCAGACAACAGGAATTTATTTTTAAGCAGAAAACTCCGCACCATGGAAACGGGGCTCAGTTCACAGGAAGCCTCTTTCCCCTACAGTGGGTTTCTTGTGTCAGTCAAGTGAGACGGTGAATACAAAGTATCAAAAGAGTTAGGGGTTAGGAAAAAACTGTGGAAAAGACGTAGGCAGAATCTGTCACGCCTCTGTTTCTCTGCCTATCCCCCTTTTGCTTGACAAACACTGAACTTGAAGCAAAAAAGAGAAGCTGTTTATGCCACCCGGGGAGATGCATTCCTGTACGGAGTAAAAGACTGATGCCTTTTGACCTGGCAAGCGTTAACCCTGCTCAGCTTTCCTCACGTCTCACATGAGTGCTCCTTTAAACACCAAGTGGAAGGCTTCTCATACGCTTAGAGAGCAAGGGACCTGGTGACTGAAACATTTAAATAAATTAAGGGGCACAGTCCCTCAAAGTGCTGAGCAAAGGCAAGGGAGAGGGGAAGAAAAGCCAAAGGCACTGGGCACCTTGCAGCTGAGAATCTATAGTAAGTAAGTTCATAACTGTCCATATTCAGTGTCTGCTCACTTTTTTCTCACGGGATGCAGGTGAAGTTTGCTGTTTCTCTGCTCACCACCACAGTGTAGCCGTGCCCCGTTTGGAGCCGCGGGGAATGTCTGTGCACATGCACAGAACACATGAAACACAAAGCTTTGTGCTCTCACAGACAGGTAAACTCAGGGCCAGCGAAACTTGTGGAGGGAAGTAAACCATGTTCCAATAACTTAACCACATGCTACAGCAGGATGCTTTAAAAATGCACAAGCATCATCACTGCTACTAGGCAGCCTTACCTTGCTTAGCTCTAATGGGAAGAGCCTCTGAAGGAAAAAAGGAGCATGCCAGAGTTTAAAGGGAAATATATTTCCTTGAAAGTGGTCTAAATGCTTAGCTCTGTGCAGGATGAAACCTCAGCTTCACAGCTGGCATCAGCATTGCAGGGACCCAGGCAGAGATTTAGGGTACGCACTCCTCCCTCTGCCAACCTCCCCATTGCATAACTTGCTTTGCAGCTTCTGTTTGGTCTAGCGAGGCTCCCAGGCAGTTGCCCACGTTGCATTTCCCTAAAATTGCTCTGCGTGGTTTGTAGAATCTCTGCTGCAAGATCTGTGTGTATCTCTAGTTTGGATTCACTCCGTCAGTGCGTGCAGCGATGGTACCCTAATACTGATTTGACTCTGTTACTTCCACCACAATATAAACAATGATAAGTGTGACAAACTGCTCAGCTTTCAGTCACAGCAACCAAATACACATCCAAAGAGATGCTGCCGGAGAATAAATGCTCCTTGTGTGTTATGTGGTTGTGAATGCATAAAATATTAAATGTGTTCTTATTGCTATAGTTATCCTGCCTATAAAGTAATGATGTTATAAAATATTAATCCTTCACATCCGTTAACAGCAGCAAGTTTCTCTGTGGGATCTGTCACTCTTAGAGGTGACAAACAGAAGTAATGGCAATAACTCCTCCGACGCTCTTTGTGATAACATAATAAAATCATCCCAAAGCCTTTCTGACAGTGAAGAAAATGCTGCTAAGCCATCAGATTTTCTTCTGGAGGTTTTAGTTAATTAAGGAAAGGAAAGCACTGCTATACAATGGTGCAGCAGTTTGCACATGAATTAATACACTAGTAGTCTAAGTGCATTTTCCACTGTTAGAGAGCTTTTGGATTTATTTTTTATTTTCCTGGCTTATAATACAAATGAATGGATTCTCTTGTTGGTATTTAATTAGTGGAGAAAGGACATGCGAGCAATAGAAATTCTAGCTATTTCTCAGCATCTAGCTAATGACTACTTTTCTAGCCCTCTAAACAGGAAAATGAGGGATGGCAATATGACTGGTAAAACTAACTCATTAGGATAAAAATAATGGATTTTGAGATAAGATACAGTTTTCAGTTTCAGGAAATACAATACTTAAATTTTAGTCTCTTACAGAGTATTTCTTTAACGTTCGTGTTAAAAAGCTTTTCCCTTGATATATGAACTAATAGAGCTGTCCAAGGAAATACCATCTTTATCTACACATAACCCACTAGACTATATTATATAAAGGTATATTTAAAGTTCATGACCCTAATATTTTTGATATAATACCAAGGAATTTCTAGTTTTTACACTGAGTCAACCTAACCTTCTTATTTATTCTGCTTGTACCACTTGTATAAAATAAATGAACTCAAATAATAGAGCGAAGAATATAAATTAAGACAAGCAGGTGCTAAGTTGCAGAAACAGCTTCCAAAGCACTGAAAACTCAGCAGCAAAAAATTTATTCGTTAATACTGGGTGCAGAGCTTCCTCATTTCTTACTGTATGTCCTTAAGGCCATTACAACTTCTGACTAGGTTATAAGAATATACTTCAGCGCTATTACATGAAAATTTGTAAATAGTAGTCATTCAAGCTACACTCTGGATTAGAATTAACCAATAGTTGAGAAACCACGCAAGTTATTAACATATCACTGGAGTTAATTAAAAAGAGAATGTGGCAGTTTTCAACAAATACCTGTAGGAAGTTATACTTGGTTGAATCTTGGAATTAATGTCTAAAATTAACAACTCCTGAAAATGAGCAAATGAGTAATTTTTAGGCTTCATAGAAATTGCTTTAGGTGATGAAATAGATACCCTTCAGTTTGTACCAGAAGTAATTTTCAGTAATTTGTGTGTTTCTGTAGTTAAGTGGAGTATTTAAGTACGGGTTCATACTCTGCAGTGTTCATACTCCTTACTTAAGGAAAATTCCCAATGGCTTAGTGAATTGTGTTTTCAAATAGGCAGGATTAGCCCCATAATATTTCTCTCCAATTGAGAAGTATAGATTTAAAACAGACACACATAAATCAACCTAACCTGCAAAATATTATTTTCTAATAAGTTGAAATTTTCAATATAGATTTCAAAATACATGTCTATATTTCCCCTAGTAGGGCTAGAGCTGTGAGTTTTTTTCCTGTGTGATATTACCATTCACACACAGAAAGACAAAAGCCTAAATAATGTCACTGCAAATTTGCTACTTTTGTCAACTCTTTTTGAATTTTTTTTGTGAAGGGAATGATGTTGATACACATTTGAGTTTCATCAGTGTGACATGGCAAAAAATGTATTTGGAAAGTCTCTATCATATTTGCACATTAAAAATGTTAATTTTCAAAAGTATTTCTTACTAGGTGTCTACAAGTTACTCTATTCCATAATATTGTAGGAAGTGGGTCTGCATTTTCTGTCATTAGATGATGAAGCATTAACTACGTTTTGTTCACCAGATCCTGAATGTTGAGGCTTATCTTTTCACTTTAATACAATTTGCATAAATTCCCTCATTCTACACTTAACAGAAAACTATTTCACTACAAATATTTCTAAAGGATTTCTACCAAAATGCCCAAACATTAATTTTTATGCATCTCCCTCCTCATTGGATTTGACAGCACTTTACAAGTGCGAGACTGCAACATTCGGCTTGTATGCTTTACATGGTTAATCAAGTTAAAAAAAACCTATAAAAGGCAGACGAAAAGTGTATTCCCAGCACCTTAGCAGGGCACTCCAGCAAGTCTATACTTGTGCAGCGAAAGGTCAGGGGAGCTGAGTGGCCTCAATGCATACAGGGAGCTCATGGAAAACACTTGACTCTGTAATGACTTGCATGGTTTCACCCTAAATCATTAAAATAAAAATCTCATTGGTGATTTCTTTGTGTTCTGTCATTTAGGCTTGATGATGCAGAGGGGTGGATTACTTTGGGTTCCATACCGTTGTATTTCCAGGCTTTTATACAGTGGAAGGCATTTGCTGTACTGGGTTGCTCCATTGGGGAATATTAAAAAGTCGTGAAGCCAGTGCTCAGCCGATGTAAATGGGCATCCTTTTATTGAACTCAAGGGAGCTATGCTGGTTTAAATTGCCTGAAGAGCTGCCTGGACATACTTAATATATTGAGAATGATGAAACTGTTGTAATTCCTCTGACTGACCTACCTACTTACCACGCTTCCTAATGATGGGTAGGGTCCGACAAAATCAGGTCCCACGCATCTTTAGCTCTTGTTTTACACAAGTGCATTCTACAGAGCACTTCTGGAGCTTGCTCCTGAGGCTGAGCAGTGGTGGTCGTGGAGTGCATGAAGCTTGCCAGCATTGCGGTGACCCGCTGCACCGTCAGCTCTTGATGCCTCAGTAAGGGTGTTTGCCGAGTGGCTGTGCTGTGGCCGGAATGTCCTTATTGCTGGGGCGATGTAAAGTGCTGCTCAGGATTTCAAGAAACTGTAGAGGAGACCTTCACTTTCCAGAAAATTGGTGGTTTGTGTCTCTGTCTCTGTTGTCAGAATATACCTATGGCCTAAGTATCTGCTTTAGCATGAAATAGATGAGCTGTAAAAGCTCGTGATAGTCTTCAAATAGTCCATAATACTGTGGCTTGATGATTATGCAGCGGGCAGCCAGCCGCTCAGGGCTGTATTAACAAAAACACCGAGCTTGAGTTGCTTCCGTCCTGGAACACTTGTCAGTAAAGGTTGATGGAGAACAACAAAGAAAAAGTCCTGCAACCAGAAAATGAAAACTGAGGAAGCAAGGCAGGATTTGCCTAGCTTGGACCAGACCAAGGATGGTTTAGATACCGAGGGAGATTAAAATGTTTAAGAAATACATCATGAAGATATGTTAGTCCTGCATTTCACCTCTTGAGAGATATGTGCTTAACTATGGCAAATTTCACAAGCTATCTTGGTAAAAAGTCAAATGGGTTATAGGAAAATGAAATGGAAGACAAGCCAGGGCATTGATACCTGTGCTGTAGTACTTTATTATTTTCTCTTAACTTATGCAAGTTGTATCCTAATGTGCCCCTGTGCAAAATCGGTCCGTAGTGCTGCAGTGAGCTCCAGGTGGGCAGATAAATAGGACATCCTGCTGTAGTTCACCAAGGCTTCAAATGCATTTATGTAACACATGTGCCTCAGTTCAGACAGTTAAGATTTTGGTAAGATACAGGATGAAATCTTCAAAACTATGAAATGGATGAAATTTTGCCAAAGGATAAGAATTTTTCATCAAATATTTTGTTTACACAAAATGATTGATACTTAACCTAGTACTTTTTCAATTAACAATTTATTGCAGGGTACAGTGGTCACTGCAGGAGGAACAATCATTATAAATAAAATAACATTAAATTTCTCTGAATTTCATTTCTTGCTTAATAGCCTATTTGTAGTGTTCAGGTGTAATAGTTTTTTAAAAATTCCTGCGACTTTCCCATAACACCTAGTTTCACTTAATCAGAGGACATTTGCCTCAACATCAGTTCTTGCTGTAACTATAAGCTCCTCCATATGGCCCTGTCTTTGCTTAACATTTTCTATTCAGACTGCAAGTACAATCTCAATGCTGTTTTTTTCATTACAGTCTGTTTTGTATATCCTGGTCAGTAATAAAGCTTAAATCCTGCCCCCCTCCCCAATATTTTAAACAACTGCCTCTAATCCTCTTTTCTCAGAAAGGCTTGATTTGACCAACTAGACTATAGACTGTACTGCAGTAAAAAAAAAAAAAAAAATTTCCTATCCAAGAACTGATTAGTTTTACTCCACAGCTTTGGATATGTAACCTGCCAGCCCAGTATGTCCTAGTTTTTGGTTGACTTTAGATTTCAGTTTGCAGTAATGAGTTTATGAATTTGGGAAAGCTTTGCAGTGGGAATGTTATTACCCTTCCCTCTCTCTTTCTTTCTTTTTCTGCTGAAGGTGATCCAGTATTATCTAGAAAATTATTAGCTTTCAAATGATGAATTTGCTTTCACTGAGCAAAATCAAAATTCAAAATTAAAACTGTTTCATTATTCCAAATAAGCATCTTTTTCATTTCAGCTAGAGGGCTGATAGGACTGCTAAAGTATCTTTTTGGGTATTTTTTTGTTCCTCTGACAGTGCAGAAGGTTTCTTGCATTATCTTTACAGCTTCACCTGTACCGAGACACTAAATTAGGGTGGCACAAACACTGGGAAATGCGAGTCAGTTATATGGCCCAACAGTATGGACAAAGAGTTAGAAGTGGTCTCAAAGGCTCAGTTTTGAGCTTCTTCTCTTGGGTCCATCAGGCTCTTTACCATTACACCTTCTAGTTGTTTTTTCCTTTGGGCTTTCAGACTGCACCACCACAAGTTTAAAAGAGGAGCATTATAAATTCTGTTAGCATTGAAATTGTTCCCACATTCTGCCATTGAATCTGCTCATGCAAACTTGGTCTATTTCAAGGAAAATTGTGGTTACAGCACATTGATTCTGGCTGGGGTTCAAGACCAGCCATCCTTCTGTATTGCTAAATGACATGGAGGTCCTGGTGCAATGCTGAGTAGGTGGAAGTGACAGTCAGAGTACAGAAGTACCTCCAGAAATATGAGTTTGTTTTGAGTGAGCAAGTGTACAAAACTCATTGTCCTACCTACATACGAAGGAGCAGCGAAAATTCCCACAGCCGTTAGTCCAAGTGACATTTCTGCTAGAAGCATTACCACAGATGCTGAGGCTTTGTTTTGGCTCTCAGATGGAGAAGGAACAGAGCCCTCCCTGAATTCAGTGGTACACCACTGAGACCTTAAAAGCAGTGTGGTTTTGCATGCTGTCCTACAGAGAGAAAAAAAAACCCCAAGAAACCAAAACCAACAAAAACCCAGCACTTTTTTTAAAAAAGATCAAGCATGCTAAAACATAGTAAGAGCCATTCACTACACTGTAAGTAATACAGGCTTTTCCGTTCTAAATGTTTTGGACAGAATAAGCAGGAAAAACCACTAGTGTATGCTGTGGATCAAAGGGTTTGGAAAACAACTGCTGTTTTAAAAGAACAACAAAGGTAGCTATAAGAAAAGAAGAAAAAATGTTTGAAGATAGAAGTTTATTCTCCCCTTCTGCTGGGATGAGCGATGGAGCAGAGTCCTGCCAGGATGTTTATACGGTGCTTGCTGCCACTGACTTCTGCTAAGGATCACCTCCCCTTCCCCTCCCAAGGAGAGATGTCATTAATGTCCTCAGCATGCAAGCCAGATCCCCAGGTGAGTAATTAGGCTTGCCTAATCTGCCACTGCTGTTTCTGCAGTTAATGGCAGTCTGTATGTCAGCCCAACATATCCTAAATATTACTTTAGTTGCTTACTTCTTTAATGCTAAGTGTCTTCTGCTGCCTGAGAGCTTTGGCCTTCGTGGTCCATGAGAGCGCGCACAGAAGCAAGTAGGTTTCTAACTCTCTGCTTTCCTGCAGTGAATAGCAAGAACAGCCCATGCATCTGGGCTTACAGCTATGTCTCTAAACAGGTAAATCAAAGGAAGCTACTTCTCTTTACAAGCCTTGCCTCTCTATAGCTTTGTCTAGCTATAGTAACACTACTATTGTATATTGTAATGCAGTTGAACAATTAAACAGTGAAAAACTACTATGAATTGTGCTATCTTTAGGGGAAGCTGGATTATATAAATTGGGTTTAGCATGATTCTGCAAGACAGTACTGAGAAGAAAAGCTGTATATACTTTTTATTCTTGGATCATATAATTAGAAGGCAAATCCATGGAAATTGGTGCTTTTGGGGTCTACCATGTGATGAAAGGTTGTATTGAACTGGTTTCCTTACTGCTTTGTCTCATGTAGTATGAACTGCGTCACATTTTAACAAGAATTGTAATGAATAATAACAACACTGGGATCTTCTGAAGCAGTAGAGCTCAGAGTACTTCACAAAGCACATACAATTAGTTTTATTTTACAACTGGGGAAGCCAAGGCCAGATAACTGAAGTGTTTTGCTGGCAAACTTGTGGCAAAGCTGGGAGTGACTCCAGGTCTCTTGAGTGCCATCACCCTAGACCTCTGTCTACTGCATCACAACTTTGACATTTTCTTATAGTTTGTGTATTAGGTGAAGATTTGCATAGATCCTTTGGAAATTAGTAGTATGAAGTACTAAGTGTTGTTGCTACAGAGGCCCAAGTGTGTTTAACTACACAATTTATAAGTGGGTGTTTTATGGCCTGAACGATTTGCACCTGCTTGGAGCTCAGCCCTGCATCTGCAGTGCAAAGCAGACAACGCTGAAGATTTTCCCTGACACTGGAGGATTCTCTGAAGAAGCAGAGCATGTGCCTTCCTCTCCCAATTTGGGTAGCGGCCAAATATTGGGTGCCGTATCTGACCTTAGCCAGAAGCCCCTCAGAGGCCATCAACATCCATGGCCCTTTGAAGTGCTTTTTCACTGCTCAGATTTCTTCTGAGTATCTTTTCAGCATGGTTTGCCATGTCCTCCAGCCTCCGGCTCTGCATGTGCTCAGCAGAATGGTGTTCTGCTGAAGATCATTGTGGTAAGTCTTAGCAAGGGCTGGACACATTTAGGGTACAGAAGAATTTCAGATTTTTTCCCCCATTTTGGCACTCCCATGGACTACTCCACTATGGCACACATGCCCTCTGTAATTATATATATTTCGAATAGAGAAACATTTTATTATTTATGCCCTTTCTAGAATGGTATTATGTACATTGGCAAGGTGGTTAAGTGTTTTACTAGGCTGTAGTTCCCAGGCAAATACAGCAACCCATGTGAATTGGCCTGACTCTTTCTCTTGCGTCATGTTTGTTCTAGTACAGTATTTCCCTCTTCTCCCCTAAGAAAGGGTCTAAGCAGTTAGAAAGAGTCTTTCAGAGCATTGAAGCCATGTGCAGTGATGTAGGCTGTGCTATCAAAACTGTTGAAGTCTTCATCAAATACTGAGGTGTCCTTATAAAATTCTACAGCCGTGCTAGCTAGGAATTAACTCTGGCTTCAGGAACTACACATCTCAGTGCTTACAATCCTTTGCTTTCAGTGTCTCGGTCTCGTCCCTGATGAAGATATGGAGAACTGGAAATTAGATGCACTGAGATGTAAACATCCGGAGAAAAAAACCCAACAAAATACAACTTTTGCTTTCACAAAAATAACCTTTTCTCTGCTTACATTCAAGAAAAAATACAAGAGAAGCCAAAGCCATTTTAATCCTCCTTCCCGCTGTGCAAACCACTTTCTCCTAAATGTCTTGGGGGCCCTGTGCCAACCCAGTCATTTCTATAAAGGTTATGAGTAGGAAGCTCAGGCCTGATGGAATGTGAAAAGTAGTTTACATGAAATAGTTACTTCATTTTCGAGGAACTGCAAATTAGTCCCGATTTCTCTGGAATGGTCCCAAGAGATTAATCTCAAGACATCTGAGTCCATGTCAAGCTGAGAGGCTCCCTATCAGTAGTCAGAGGAGAGGAGGCCAGGTTGCTGCGGCAACAGCATGACATATGTAAAACTCTGTTTGATTATGGCAGTATCACAGAGAAAGCTGTTTAAAAGTTAGGTCAGGTTTTTTAGCTGTACTATACTTTCCCAGTGGCTGTCAGTCACTGTCAGATTGGCTAATGAGTCAAAATGCATGATGAATAACTTCAGCAATCTCATGTGGATAGCAAGTTAGCTGTCCATGTAAAATAATATAGTAATAAGCTACTGAGACCTATTAAAGAAACTAGTAGTAAGGCACTTAAGAATTCTTCCCTGCAATTTGGAGACAAATAAAATTAAAATTTCTGATCAAAATATTTTCATGTTTTGTGTTTGAATGCTTTTATTCATCTTAGGATTCAGAAAGAGCATAGGAAATTACTTAAAAATCAAACAGATAATCTTTGATAGTCTGTTGGACTGGGAGATGAATGAGTAAATATCTTGTACAGGGTGCAAGAAGGACATGGAGTCACTCCTGTATTATTTTCCCTTATGATTGTTCAAATGCATTTTGTATGATAAACTGTGCTCACGCTAAACAAAATGGCTTTGTTAATAGAATGCTATAACCCCAATTTATTCATCCATACTTAAAAATATTAAATGTAAAAGACTATATTAAAAGAACACAGTAAATGAGGTAGAAATCCTGAAGAATAATGTATGTAGTTAGGTGACAAAAGATGGGATTTCGAAGTTGCTCGGTCAACATTAGTTTGACACCTCCCATCTTCTGGCATTTCACTTTATAATCTTTTATGTTCATATAAAAAGCTTTTGGTATAATTCTCTTTCACTGTGTAAAAAACAATCAGAAACCCCGGGAACGTTCCCCTCAGGCCCTCTGGGCATGGCAAGGATCGTTAGTGCAATGCAGGATGGAGACCTGTGCCACCCATCACCAGTAGATGTGGCTGTTCTCCCTATGGACCTGGCCCTAGAGAAGGACTAGACACACTTCTGCTGGTGTTTCTTCTGAGGTGTTTGGTGATGGGAAGCTGGCTGGCAGCACAGCAAAGGGGCAACACAGGCTCCTGGCTCATACTACTGCAGGCACCAAACCAGGCAAGGGGCAGCCTTGTTTCTGCAGCTCTGGGCAAAATATGCCTTGTACAAACGGGTATGGTAGGTACTTATCTAGCCATCAGTAAAAAGCTGTCACTGATGGCATTCACAGCACCAGGCCATCAGATTTTAAGTCACTGCATGAAGATAGTCTTGGTGAAAACATTCTTGGTGAAAAGATTGTCAGAACGTTTGTAGTTTGGGAAAAAAAATGTCTTGGTTATTCTCAGGAACAGCTAAAACCTGTATTCAGTTTGAGACAGCTACAGGATAGGGGAAATGTTGCTTTAGATGGCTAACGTTTGACAGAGTTATAAGCAGCTAAAGACAAGGTTGTGTAGTGGACAATGTCTTGAGCTCTTTCTTACTGACAGCTGCTGCAAGGTCTTACTGACAAGGCTTGCAAAAGATGAGATGGAGCTCCCCTGTGGGAAAGCTCTTTTGCCTTTGCTGGGGTGAAGCACTTTTAGTGCCTAAGTCATCAGCCAGCATGAGCCTTGCCAGCCCTGTAGGTCTGATCTGGATGGTCCCAAGTTTCAGGCCCATCATCTGGTGAAGGACCACGGAAACTTGAGGTACAGTGACAGGATGGTGGCAGTGCTGACAGCGCTGACAGCAGGGCAGTCTGGCTTGTCTGAAACAGGCCTGCTAGGACAAGCCAACACAGGCTGTTCTTCTCCTTACATGATGCGCAGTGAAGTACTACAATCTTTACAGTGACATACTGTTTCCTTCACTGGAGCTCCGTCTGCTTAAATAAACCCATTAAAGATGGGCATTTGTTCTTTCTTGAACAAGTTTCCATTTGTTTGTCTGCTAATGGCCAAGTAGTGCAGAAAGAAGTACAAGTTTTCCTGCTTCTCCATTTGGAAATGGTTTGGTGAAGGTCCCTCTGAGGACACACAGCACTCTTGTCCATAACACACGTTCCCTAAGCTCAGTGCAGGGATCTGGGCAGAGAGGGGGCTTGCTGCAGAGAACGGCTTAGTACCCAGTGTGTATAAGCCAGCATGGAGGTGGGACTTTGAAAAGAGACCGCTCAGCTTGTGACTGTGCTGAAATTCACTGGGGGTGATTTACCAATCTGTGATCTGCCGCTAAGCTGCCACGGTGGTGGTGTTGGGATGACCTTGGTGCTCACCCGCAGCTCGCTGCTGCACACAAAGCCCCATGGAGCAAAGCGGACGCCATCGAATGCAAAATTCAGCGTGCACATGACTAAAGATTTTGTCTGCAAAGCTAAAGGAGTCCACGGTTTTAAGGAAGCCGAATGTCGATGCAGCTCAATGCTTTGAGTGGATTGCTCCTCTGCACAGGAACCTTTAAGTTTCCCAGCCTTGCCCCCTCTGTTTCTGCTTCCCCTCTATCTGAGTGTGGAGATCCTCAGCTCGTCCAGCCACGTGCTGTGGTGTACAATTCAATTCTGCCACTAAGGCCACTTTCAGAATTTCAATGTAAAAATGATGTCTTTCTTCTTGCTATCTCTGATCCAACAACTTGTACACAAAAAGCTTTTTATTCTTCCAAAGCTGCTTCCTTTCAACTATGCCAAACCACCCCAAAAACTTATCAGTGGGGCACCACAGCTGAAGTCTAATATGAGCTGATGCTTTTCCAACTGTAACTATCTTGAAAATTTTCATTTCACATCCAAATTGTTTACTTATCTGCTAGAAACATATGTTAAAAGAAGTTAAGGCTCTGTTGCCCAAGGTGCATTTTAATACAGGGGAAGAACTGCTTCAGATATCTCACATTACATCTTCTAGCTTTATCTGGTGCTGTAAATTATAAAGCTGCTCCATTGAACTGAATGAAGATTAAATTTTTGAACACTGTTTTCTGAAGAATGCAGATTTTTCTCTTTGAAATGAAGAATCTGCCCTGCATCAGTGTGGCTCACTGCATACTTTGCTGCCCAAGCCTCTCTTTTTTCTATTAGGGTGCCAGGCTGTTCCTTGGGGACCACGTCCTGTCGTTGGTCCATGTACTGACATTAAAAAGCATCTGCAGATGGAGTGAGTACGGGATGTGCCCTGAACAGCAAGTGGTCTGGGAAACTGTAATCCTTATGCTGTCATCTTGAAATCAGAGCTGTCATGAAAGAAAACTAGTAAGAAACATTTATCTTCTGATCTGTGTAGACCTTCTCCTGTAGATGCCCAGTGTACGTATGATACCTGGATGTGTTTTAAAAAAACAATTGCTTGCAGCATCCAAGTGAAATACTTATGCACTGCTGGTTTACTCAGACACATGCCTCTATCAGGCTGAATTCCTGGCTTCCATCCCTCTTTTAGCTCTCCCAATGGGGGGAGATCTCATCTGTGTTTGTTTCCTTCTGTGCCTGACACAGGCCCCTGGAGGAAGCTGAGTGGGTGCCTCCTTTAAAGCAATATAGTACCAGTAGTATTGAGTGTTGCAAACAGTTCTGTTGCCTCTGTATAAAAGGATGAATTTAGTCCTATTTCCTCTTATGAATTGTCTCCACATATGCACACAAAAGCCAGACACTACAGCTGCCCCAAACGCTGCTTGCTCAAAATTGCAACACGGCTGTCTGGTGTAGACACTTCATGTGGCTGGAGGATGTTAACCAACATGGGAAGAGCACCAGCGCTGAGGTTCCCCACGGCCTCTTCTCTGTGTCATCCTCATCACATTCATTGGGGGAGCGGCGGGGGAGACAACGGTAGCATGGCACCTCATTTCCTTCCCCCATGGCAGCTACCCTCCCCTTCTTTCAGGAGCAGTGCATGGAGGAGCAACAGCATCTCCTTTCTGTTGAAGAGAAAGCAGTGCTGGCAAGCATGCCTGGGACTGCTGCAGGCAGCGTTTTTCTGGGTGAGTGGGTCGATGCTACATCCACCCTGTCAAGTTCTCCATCAGCAGAGGCACTTGGGGTGTGCAGCATACGCCTCAACCTTTTCAGGAGTGCTGGGGTTAGCACAAACTCAGAGGAGGGGAAAGAAAATGTTTTCTACTAATTAGATGGCTATATACTTTATGCCCTCTGGTTCTTTGCTTTAAATGGGAATTTTTCTGTGTGTAAGCAAATTACTTTTGTGTTAATCAGGTTGTTTCATAGTCTATTTTATGTAGGCAAAAGTTAGTCCAGTTATCCATAGTGTATTGAAATACTTTACATAGCAAGATAATGAGAAAGGGTGATGAGGGAAAAGATAATTGTTCTTTATAAATCCAGAATAATTAATATGACAACTACTGTTGTAAAATGACTTGTGTACTAATTTATTTCTACAAGTCCATAAGAAAAGGGATGATGAGATCCCACCTTTTCTCCTTCTCACAAAGGTAATTTCAGGAAGCCGTTATATGAATCTTTGTCCTGAGTATTTCTATGAGTGCTAGATTGTTGTTATGCATTGTCAGTAAACAGGTGAATCTTGTTTCTGGGCAGCTGTACTTATCCTTAGCACTTTCCCTCCTTTCTGAGAGAAACTTCATCAGTCTTGATCTGTTTTCTGGGTTACATATTGTTTTACAAGTATCATGTGCAAGACGACAACAAAAACTTTAGAAATAATGCTTATGACTCTACTGAAACTGCTCCTAGAAACAGACACAAAATGCTGCCTGGCACTGAGGAGTGAGGTGAATAGCGTGAGAAACAGCCTTGTGAGCACCGAGGGGAGAGGAGGAGGAGGGGAGGAGGTACTCCAGGTGCCTGGGCAGGGATCCCCAGCAGCCCTGGGAAAGACCACGCTGGAGCAGGTATCCACACTGCAGCTGTGGAGGACCCCCGGCTGGAGCAGGTGGATATGCCCTGAAGGAACTGTGGCCCATGGAGAGCCTATGCCGGAGCAGGTTTATCCTGGAAGACTGCAGCAGGGAGAGGACCCATGCTGGAGCAGGGCAAAAGTGTGAGGAGGAAGGAGTGGTAGAGAGGAGCTGCTATGGAACGACCTTAACCCCCCACTCCCCATCACCTATATACCACTCAGGAGGGAGGAGGTAGAGGAGTTGAGAATGGAAGAGTGAAGTTGAGCCTAGGGTAAGGGGGAAAGGTGGTGATTTAATTTGTTTTTGTTTCTCACTATCAAAATCTATTTTCACTGACAATAAATTAATTTTCCCCAAGTTGAGTCTCTTTTGTCCATGACTAATTGTTAAGCAATCTCCCTGTCTTTACCTTGACCCATGAGCTTTTTAATCTTAATTTTCTGCCCCTGTCCTGTTGAGGAGGGGGAGTGAGAGAGCATATGGGTGGGTGTCTGGCAGCCAGCCAAGGTCAACCCACTGCAACTAGGATGTGGCAAAATTGAGAAGTATTATTTTCATGGCATTTATATTGGAATTGCTCATTTTTAGCAGCTTCTAGTAGGAATAGTGTGAAGCTATATCCTAGTTTCATCTGGGTTAGAGTTAATTTTCTTTCTAGTAGCTGGGATAGTGTTGTGTTTTAGATTTAGGATGAGAGTAATGTTAATAACACACTGATGTTTTCAGTTATTGCTAAGTAGTGTTTATACTCAGTCAAGGACGTTTCAACTTCTCATGCCCAGCCAGCAAGAAGGCTGGAGGGGCACAAGAAGTTGGGAGGGGACACAGTCAGGGCAGCTGACCCGAAGTGGCCAATGGGGTATTCCATACCACGTGACGTCATGCCTAGTATAGAAACTGGGGGCAGTTGGCTGGGGGGGTGGATCGCTGCTCTGGAACTAACTGGGTGTGGGTCGGCGAGTGGTGAGCAATTGCATTGTGTATCACTTGTTTTGTATATGCCAATTCTTTTATTATTATTATAATTTATTATTATCATTATTATTTTCTTCCTTTCTGTCCTATTAAACTGTCTTTATCTCAACCCATAACTTTCACTTTTTCCGCTCCTATTCTCTCCCCAATCCCACTGGGTGGGGGAAGTAAGGGAGCGGCTGCGTGGTGCTTAGTTGCTGGCTGGGGTTAAACCACAACAAGCTACTTCCTTCCAATGGCTTTTAACTGCTGTTACAGAGGCTGGAGTTTCTTAGGTGGGAGACTGAGCTGCTCAGCGATACCAGCTGACTATGCATTTGCACAGTAAGAAACAGAATTTTAAAATAGTTTAAATAACTAAGATACTTTAGAAGATGCAGAGCAAACTTTTCTGGGGAGCTTTAATTAATGCTAGAATTCCTGTCTTTTTGTATTTGTAACTTAGCTGTTTGCCATACCAAGAGCATATTTTATTACAATTCTTAGAAGGATGCAATGATTCATGGTATTTTATAATGAAGTAATATGGATGTAAATTTATATTAGTAAACTCTCTTCATTGATTACTTGACCCAGAATTCCAAATGCACAGGAAAAACCTGAATGACATGTAGTTATTTCTCATGCCAAATTGTCAGTTTTTATATCTTGTTATCACTACTGCATTAAGCCATATTGGAGAATTAACAAGAATCAAAGAAGCACTTTAAAAGGAATATCCAACATATTTAGTTCCACATTTTATAATTTTAATACACACAACTCTCTTCCTTCAGTACACCTCTAAGTTAAAACAGAGACAGGTGGGATACAAAGAGGTGATGGTCAGCCATACTTCCGATTTAACCCCTTGAAAGTAAGGCTTATAATTAAAATGTTGATTCCTACTAAGTAAAGTAGTGCTGACAAGCTCCTTCAGCATACATCATATTTAAAATCACTTCATACTTATGGCAGGGCTGAAGGAAGTGGGCACAGGCTTTTTCAAAGATTCAAAACTTGGTCCTTCTTCCATAGTAGTCAATTTGTTATAAACTTCATTGGCAACAGGTAAAGCCCAATGACTGCACATACAGCTTCTCCAGGAAGTTTGATTGACGTGTGTTTTAAATTGCCTATCTTTAGCAGATTTAACTGCAAAACTTCTTTGAAAACCAAGCCCTCACTCTTATCTGTGAGTTCTTACAGAAAATCTGCAAGAAAATGGGGTACAAAATCATCTCTTCTGATTCCCTGTCCTTTGTTTTACATGACAGACCACTTTTTCTCAGGGGAAAAAAAAAAGACCCAAAGGCTACTTTAGTTCTGCCTCTCCCAGAGTCAATGGAGCTATGGCAGTTTATAGTGATGAGGTTCTTGCAAGTGTATTATTCTGACAGAAGACAACAGTTGGACAATTTACTGGAGCTCATCCAAACTGCAAATGAAGGTTCTGGATTCCATTAGTTTGAGGAAATCAATGGTAAAAGGCCCCCTCCTACTTCCTCTTTCTCCAGCTGATTTTGCAAGGTCTCCCACTTTTGCGAAGTTTTCCTTCTCTGCCCTGCTTGTTCTCACTAAAGCAGACGCATGGAAAGAATGCCAAAATTCACTAGTTTATAGTAAGAACAGATGCTATCAGGTGTAAGTTATTCCAGCTACTGATGGTGCTGTAAACAGGCTTGAACAAGAGAGCCGGAATGTCTTTTAGCCACAGTTTCTAGAAATAGCTTTATTATTTACATACGATCACATAGTTGGAGCTAGCACAGCAAATACTAAAAGCACAAACCTCTATTTATATAGAAGAATGTCTTGTTAGAAAAGAATCTTCCCTTGCTTTGTGCAGCTTAGCACGGAGCTTCTGATTCAGTACACGAATATATCAAATAAGGTCAAGTATGATACAATTTTGGTGTCATGCTGAATTCATGGTAGAGCTAATATTGTTACAGTCCTGTTGTGACTGACATAAACCTGTCACATTTTCAATAGGGTGATTCATGAAAGATACAGAGGAATCAATGGAGATAAAAATAGGTAATGCAATAACAGCATCCATCTCATCATAATTTTGTTTGTATTATACTGAGTAACCTGATTAAAAGACTCATATTTAAATGTAATCTGGCAAGACTGCTTATAAAAATGTGAGTGAGAGAGAAGGAACCCAAACTGGCGAGCTTTGCAGGTAAGCCAGGGATTAATACATCAGTCTCCACAGGGACACAACCCCCGTCACCAGCAGCAAGCTGCCTGTATGAAGGGGGGCAGCAGGCAGCCCCCACCATTTGTGAAACCTGCTCTCAACTGGAGAACTGCGGGCAACCTGGCACATTTCTACTCGATGAGAGCCAAAGGGAAATAATAAGGCCCTGAATGGTATGCTACAAAGTAAAAAATCTCTTTTGTATTCGCACCTAGGATGGTGGAGGGGTCTCTGTGTCCCCATGGCCTGTGATTCTTCCTGGATATTTTGAGGTCATTCAATCACTCCTGTATCTAGTAGGAGTGGTGCATTCTGTATTTTAGGATGGATTAGCTTCTGCCATTCTTCATGACATACTCGATGGACTCAAGAGGGTGTTACTCAAAGAAAGGAAAGACAGCTGTGAACATATAAAACCCAGTGCTATGACTTAGGTACAATTTATTAATTTTCATTTTTCCCTCATATTATTGATCTCTAAGTACACAGGAATACTTTGGGTGAGGTCTGATATAGATCTGAAGTGCTCCCTGACCTCCGAAGAGCCACATGAGCTAACATCATCCAAGGATCAGGATCCATTCAGTTTGTTTGTACTGCAGCCTAAAAAAATAGAACATTACTGCTAGATCCCTTTTGCTGGACAATAATGCTGCATTTATTCTGAGATGTACTAATCCTTATATTGCAAGTAAAGAAAGAAGGCAGGCAAGAAAGAAAGAAAGAAAGGTCCAAGAAACAAACTATTTGCTGAAGAGCTGATCTAACGAGGCCCAGACTTGCCTTCTGCTTCTCCCCATCCTGCAGTTACTGTGACGACAGCTGCCTTTCTTGTTCTCTCTTGACCTCCTCCCTGCAGCAGCCCCTGTGGTTTTCCTCTTTCTCCAAAGTCCTCTTGCCTATCCCCAAATGACAAGCGGCAAGAGGCAATAGTGCTGTTTGCAAGAGACACACAGCCAGCAGGCCAAACCTGCAGGTAACTTGAGCTTTTCCTTCAGTGAGTCCATTTACTACATTCCTCAAACTGTTTTTTATAAAATTTGTAGGAATGGCATGACTTTGAGACCTCTACCATTTGTCAAACTTGGCTAAGGGTGGCCAGTGGTTAAATTATTGGTGCTAACAGGACTGAGATGATCAGATAGCAGGATTTTGCAAACCTTGTTTCCTTAGAAAATCTGGCTAAAAGAGGGACTTAAAGTTTTTGGCTAAAGAAATTGATGCGTCTGTTACCCACAAACTAGATTATATCTGGGATAGCCAAAATACAGGTTCCCCCATTCTGCACTCTGTGAAGATGTATAATCAAAAATCAGTGTCGCTGCTCTTGCCATGAAGCTTGTGCTTTTGCGAAAGATTATATCTGGGGAGATTTGTGTTCCTTGTGGGGCAAGAGCGGATTAAGATGTGATGCTACTTTCATTCAAGCCATACAGCATTATGCCAACAATATCTTTCCTTCCCCTCCAGCCTGAGAGACAGTGCAATCAGGATGTAGATGGGAAAAGCTTTGATAGCAATTTCTGGAATGTTGGGCCCATCAGTGTAGCTCAGCTTTCTCTCCATTACAGGGAAACGTGTTTGAAGAAATCAAGGAGCATAGGAAGTTCAGAAGTACACTGGTGTTTGTTATTCAAAAAGTGTGATCTACCTCCTTCACGCATCTCAAAATTTACACTGCTCTGTTATGTTGTGGATGGTAAGTAAAGCACAAAATCAAAGAGAGAATTTTTCGTCTTACTGTAAAAGCCCCATATTCAATACACAGAATATTAATCATAAACATCTATGTTTGAATTAGAAGGAAGAAAAAAAACCTAGCAAAGACAGCAGAGAGCCATTGGGGGAGATTATGTCCTCTGCTACCTAAAGTAGTGGAAGAGGAGCTGTGACTTGAGTGTCATTTTCTCAGTGACTCAGACTGCTGCAATATCAGGAAAGGACATGGAGACATTAGGAAAGCAGATGATACATTTGTACAGTGATACCTGCATATGGTGACACAGTTTATATGTATGGACCACATGTGGTAACAGGAATGCCAGTCCTTCTGAAGCAGTACTGTTTGGCTGTAGTCTTTTGCTGACATATTAAGGTAGGTTATAGTCGTCCAAATTCCTGCCTGTCACCATTTTTCAATCTGTGCCCCTTTCCCCTGCCCTCACAGCCCTAAAAATTGGAGCTGGAGGCTGCTTCTGAAGCCTGCAGGCTTGCCTTATAAAGGTGATCAGTTTTATGAGATTCAGTGATTGGAGTTCTGCTACAATAGCTCTTTACTGCAGTCTTGCTATCTCCCGTCATCATGAGCTCAAGCACCGGTACACAAAGAAGATAAAGAAAAGGAAATGGAATGAAAAAATCTTAGATAAGAGTGAATTGTCAGGTTGATGATAATCTTAAGTATGTGGAACTGTGTTTATGCACGTTTTCTAGTTAAACTCAAGTGCTTTTCAGCATGTAACATGCTTAAGAGATTACAGAGTGCGGGACTTAGTGCAAAAACTGTCATGAAATTCTCAAATACACTTCTCTTATCCTGGCATATTGCATCGTGTCCCAAACTTGAAAACTGCAGTGTGGACTTAGACATCTCGCAAGTCACATGAATGTACTTATAAAACTACCAAGACAGTGTAAGAATGTATTTGCAGCTAATGGGGAATAAAGGATTTATTCATTTTCCTTTCAGTGGGGTGCCTTTGTATTAAGACTCAAAGATGTGTTCAGTATTTCTGCCAGGATAAGAAAAATAAATGACCAAATTGTAAGAAAGGCAGCAAGTTTCCTGGCTTTGTAAGTCTTAAAAATTCAAATAACTGGCAGTGATAAAACAGGGACAACTCTGACTGCTACTGACCGTCTGTTACTTTTACAGTCACCTTCCAGAGCTTTATTGCTTATCATCAGATAGAACAGTTGGCCCCAATGGAAAAGTGAGGTTGCTACAGCTGACAGGATCTTTACAACGGGCAATCATGATGGCATTAGTGTTTATCCACTGCAATAAGTGTATAAATCACAGCAAATGGGCTTCCCCTTGGAGTCGGAATCTGTTGTGTTATTTTTGCCCAGCCACAAATATTTATCCACCAAATGGTGAAATTGCCAGACACACTTCATGCCTAGTCCAGTGAGCAGTTAGAGATTACTGTCCACAGATCACAAACCTGATACTAGAATGCCACTTGGAAACACAGATGTTAAATTAAAGGTAGATTGTGTACTTATTGGAGAGTTTTCCCTACTCTCTGTGAGCTAGAGGTGTTTTGTAATTTGTCAGTGTAAGTAAATACAAGGTTTAAGTGGGTCCTCTTCCCCTTGTGAGGTCTTTGGTGGGAGAGTGAGATAACATATTATGGACACGGGGCTGCATACTGTCCCCCGTTCACATATGAAACTGTTTCAACTGGAAAATGTTACATAAATCAGAGGAATTAAATATAAGCACCCTCTGGAGCTTTTTCATTCCAGTTTTCAATGTCAGACAGTGTCTGGTGTTAGAGGTCTGAAAGGAAAAAATTAGAAACCCTGTAATGGAGTATTATGGAAAGATATCCCTCAAGAAAGCTCTTTCCCAGCTTCTTACCTTTTGGTGTTTCGCCTATTACTAACATGCATGAATTCTGCATTTCATCTTATCTGATGTAATTGTAGCTGTTTTCATTCTCCCTGTAAGTGTCTCATCTTTTCTTGAATCCCACTGAACTCTCAGTTCTCAGTATCACCTTGTAGCAACATGTTCCCCAAGTTAATTATTCTTTGTATCAAACTGCATTTTCTTTTATACATTTCAAATGTGGTGCTTTCCTGTTTCACTGAGTATCTGCATGTATCCATACAAATGAAAAAGATAAACTGGAGAGGATAATCTTCTGCCTGTATCCCTCTTGCTATTTTCTGTATCTGCATCACATTTTCTCTGCTCCGTTCCATCTGTTGGCCGCTCCATCCCCAAAGGCAGAGCCTGAGCTGTGAGCTAGCCTTCATTCCCCTTAGTATTAACAGTCAAATCCAAATTTTAGTTGTGGTTAAACAAGGTGCTGTTTTGTTGAAAGGAAAGGAAAGAAACAGCTAAGAGAATGGAGGGTGATTACTTTTCTCTCTGGAGACATCCTGATGGGAAATTTTGGTTCCGAGAAGAAAATTCCAAAGTTAAACAACAGTAGCAGAAATTTCACAGCTTGGAGCGTGCATCTGTGCTTTTGCTTCTGCTTTTTCTCTTCCCTTTGTCTGAAAAGGATGCCCTGAGAGGAGCAGCATCTTCTGATCTGCCAAAAAAGCCATCCCATTTCCCTAACTGCCGTGCAGAGGTGAGCTCTCTCCTGTAAAACCCTGCTGTGGCTTTGTCGGTTTTTTTGGCATGGCACTTGGAGGTCACCCAAACGTGCTTTTTATAGTACTCCTCCCTCTGCCTCTGGAGGAAACTTTCTTGTACAGAACAAAGCTTAACTTCTCTCATATAGAAAGCTATGATGTTAGCCTCCAGAGATACAGCTACAGATAGGTATTGACTCCTGTGTAGGCACTGATGTAAAGGAAGTGGTAATTTTCCATATGTAAATTATAACATCAGGCCTTCCATCCAACATAAAGTTAACTTTTCTGAAAATGTGTTGTCCCACCCACTAGACAAGATTTCCTTTGAAAACAACCTCCCACCTTTTGTTCAACACCCTATTTTCTGGAGCTATCTCTCTCAGTTGTTCTGTTCTGTAGGTTTTTGGTCACTTTATAAGAAAAAAAGAGTTAGAATCTAGCTAGCTGTATTTGTCCACAGATAATGTTCTAATATGTATTTTATGCAATAGCAAGATAAGCACCCATATAAAAAAGACCCAGGGGCATGCTCTCTGATCTTGTCTGGAAAGGCTAGGATGCTTCCCTGGGGCCAAGTTCAGATCTGGAAGTAAAACATGCAGTGATCTAAATGGTCCTGTGGGGTTTTAACAGAGACATGCCTTACCACACAAAGAATAAAAATGCCGGTTTTCTTTAATACACCAGTTATGTGTGTGTACAAGTCAGAGGCAGGCACTAGCAATCACAAAGGTCTGAGTCCATTGTCTTACTCAAAAAGATGAAAGTTGCCTATGAAAGTGAGAGCAAAGCGTGTACTCTTGGCATCTTACGCTTGTCATCTACTTTTAGTACTACGAAAACCAGTGGTCTAGTTATTTGTGTCCACTTTACTGTCACCCTCTTCTGTTCCCATTTGTGCTATGTATCTCATCCCTATGAAATGGGCTCCTGCTTGCAGCAGCAACTGTTTTCAGCTTTTTCTTTAAAACAGGTGTTATTCTTTGTTTTATTATAAACCAGGGAGCTACTCTGTTAGGCATGCTGTAACCATATGTTGTGGTTTAACCCCAGCCAGCAACTAAGCACCATGCAGCCGCTCACTCACTTCCCCACACCCAGTGGGGTGGGGAGAGAATCAGAAGGAAAAAGGTAAAGCTTGTGGGTTGAGATAAGAACAGTTTAGCAGAACAGAAAGGAAGAAACTAATAATGATAATAATAACAGTAATAGAATGACAATAATAATAAAAGGATTGGAACATACAAAACAAGTGATACACAATGCAATTGCTCACCACTCGCCGACCCACACCCAGTTAGTTCCAGAGCAGCGATCCACCCCCCCAGCCAACTGCCCCCAGTTTCTATAGTAGGCATGATGTCACATGGTATGGAATACCACATTGCCCACTTCGGGTCAACTGCCCTGACTGTGTCCCCTCCCAACTTCTTGTGCCCCTCCGGCCTTCTTGCTGGCTGGGCATGAGAAGCTGAAACGTCCTTGACTGAGTATAAACACTACTTAGCAACAACTGAAAACATCAGTGTGTTATCAACATTATTCTCATACTGAGCCTAAAACTTTACACTATCCCAGCTACTAGAAAGAAAATTAACTCTATCCCAGCCAAAACGAGGGCACCAAATACTTGTATTTTCAGTGTGGGATTTACAAAAGTGCTGTAATCTGTCTTGCTTGCACCAAATGTTCTTGATGGTAAACCTTAGACTTCATTGGAGTAGGGTTAGCCCAATGTCCAGCATTTCTAGACATTGCTGTCTGCTAGTTTTCTGTCCTCAGTACATCGATAGATGCAAAACAGGACTCAGTACTCGTAAAGTGATTTTTCCAGGTATGTGTTACTGCAAAGGAATAAAGATATTTATAATGATGCATATCCAACTAGGTGCTTGGAAACATGCCAGAAGTTTTTCATGGCTGTCCAGCCCTAACAGTGTATCCAGCAATAGCAATATTTACTAATCCCATTGCTTTTACTTCCCATGCAGGAATTCTGGCTACTATAGAATCGCTGGGAATCCATTTTTCATAAAAATAGAAGACCAATTCTTTAAATACATAAATCTACTGAAAGCCATGTCAGGAAGAGCTACTTGGGTTTGTTTGGGTTTTTTATGGGGAGGGGTGGTGGAGTCAATAACAGGAAGGAAGAACTTATGCTGAAGTACTCCTGAGATCATGACAATAGATTATGTGCCTACTCCCAAAGGAGAACCACCCCAGCAGTGGTGGAGTGTCTTTTTAAAAGGCACTTTACAGCCACAAGGAGCCTGCCAGTACTCCTTCTTTTCTTAAAAAGAAAAGGAAAAAGAAAAGAACTAGTCATAGTTAGGCACCAGGAGCTGAGTAAGTGCTATTTCCTTTTTTCCCCAGGGTGAGAGTTACGCATTTCACCAAGGAGCAACCCTGAGGAGTACAGACATACTGGAGAAATTCACTATTGTCTGTCATAGAACCATAGAATCATTTAGGTTGGAAAAGACCTTTAAGATCATCGAGTCCAACTGTAAACCTAACACTGCCGTATCCACCACTAAAACATGTGTGATTGCTTCACTTTTCCTGTTTTCACTTTCCAGAAAATCTAGTTTTTCTGAACTCAGAAATATGAAGTATACAATATTTACCTGTGTAAGTCCCCAGAGGTTTGTAAGGACATACTTGCTTGGATGTGTGCAGAGAGACACAGCCAGCTCAGTCCAAAGGAGGTATCAGTGAATCGTTGCAGAACATGACCCGGGCTAGCATGCTGTGTCAAGGGAGCACTAGTGTGGCTCCACAGTTTTGACTCCAGTTCTTGCTTTTATTCACTCACCTTGGGATGCTGATAGAGATGCTTAATATCTGTGTAGACATGCCCTAAAAGGATGCTTACTGTGCAAGGTGCTACACACATTTCCCAAAGAAGCTAATGTGAAATGTAATTCGGAATAGGAGTGAAATCCTACAGCATCAAGTTTATATCCACTTAATAGTCTAAAAATTGCAAAAAAAGTAGAAATAGAGAGGCTCACTATCATTAAGTGGCCTTGATCCATGCTATCACAGAGTAATTTGTTATAGAGGGAACATAATGAGGTTGCTTAATTTAGACCTGTAGTAAATAGAAATAACCCTTTACTGCCTACGACAAACGCCACATCCTCCTACTGTTTCTGTGGCGAGCATCTTGTACTCATAATCAGGTGAAAATAATACAGGCCTGAGAACATACACATTTTAGTGCTGAGAAGCTACCCTCTCTTCAGTTACGGTGTCTTTAGACATGTTTGGGCATGAGGCTTTCCCTGCATTAGCAGAAGGTGCTGTAGACCCATCCACCAAAACAGGTGACAGCCCCACTTGAGTGGCTGCCGCCATTTATGGTGGCTGAGCTCTGCTGTGCTCTCATGAGATGCCGGCTGGTGGTAGGCTTGCATTAGGTTACACTTCTGGAGTGCTTCTTCCTATTTAGCTTCATGCAGATGTGAAGTAGCTTGTGTGCCCCAAGACTACTCCAGGATGCAAGCAGAAATCTGATAACTGGGAGCGATCACCAGATTAACTTCAAAAACATGCTCTGAGCTTTGGCTGAGCTAAAATGCTACATGTACCTGCTCCATAAGGAGCTTTTCACTCAACACTCACTCAACACCTAGCAGCAACTGCAGCACTGTCGCTACGGAGCAAACTATGTATACACACTGCATGCCCTATATCTTAAAAAGGATATATACTATAGGTTTGTGTGTTCCAAATTTTCGGTCCATACTGGATCTGTCACTCCAGGCTTGTGGGCCAAACATTTTATTTGGCAGCTGTCTGTCTTTGGTATTCTATCAAACCCTGGTTGTGCTAATAACAGAACAAGACCACTGTCAATTGCGACATTTCAAATGGCAGCTTTTAATGAAAGCATGAACAAATCTTTGTAGGAGTGCAAACATCATCAGCATTATCCTAGCAGCCGGTCCTGCTGAGGAGGATGTGTGACTGTAAATTGGGGACATTGACAAAACTGCCAGTAAGAGCAGTCAAAGGAAGTGTGAAAAATTGCACACTGGCTGTGATAAAATTAGATAGGAAACTAGCAAATGAAAAAGCAGATATACTGTCAGGAGGGTCATGTTGTACACAGTGAAAACTATAGCTGCCACAAAGCAGGCATGGGCTGGAGCCCCCAGGAAAAGAATCCTTGGGGGAATGCACGCTAATTTAGCAAGTAGGATTTGAGCTTAGTTCAGCTTTGTCTGTTATAATGGGAACCAGTAACAATAAACACTAATTTCTTAGAAGTTTCTGTCCAGTTTGGGAGGAGGTACATGAAGGCTGAAAGGGGAAAAAAGACACATTTTTTACTTTTATTTTAGATTCCTTGAGTCAAATGTGATACCACGTAGAAGAATAGTAAGCCAGGGACCAGTCTCCAAAATCAATATAGCTCTCCTTCCTTAAAAATAAATATAAGAGATTTATCATAAATGAGTCGAAAGAGACAGAAATGTGTAACTTAGCTTCAGAACCAATCTGGTTCTTACAATGCTTACTTAATCATCAGACTCTGAGTATAAGCTCTATCAGTAACAATGATATGTTTGGCTGTGGACCGGAAACATAAAGAAAAAAGAAATTCCTGGGCAGAGTACACATCCCTAAAGATGACACTGAAAACACTGTATTCGCTCTCTGAGCTCACTTGTTGAAGCGAGTGCAACGCCAGATTGCCCGAGGGTGGGCAGAGCTCTCACACTCAGCCCCTCTGAAATGAGAAATTTCTTGGCAATTTGCAGCCAAACAGGAGGAACCTGGAGCCTGGCATGCCCTGGGGTTCAGCCACTGTTTAGTATTTAACCACAAGTCAGGGCAGTTGCAGCAGAGTGTATATTAGAGCATCCATGCTGCCATACAACTTCACATTAATGTCTCCTCCAACCTGTTCCTACAGGGAGCACTCAGAGGAAGGGAGAATACGAACCAGTCTGCCTTCATTCATGCCACTGGCTTGAGGAGCTTTCCATAGGTTTTCAAGTTTAGGGGATTATAAAAAGTCCTCCTTTGTCTTTTTTTTTTTCATGTCACAATGTAAGACGCTATTTTGAACACTTTGTTCTTCCTTACTTTATATATTTCCTAAAATAAGTTCAGAAACTGCTGGGAACTCTCATGTATTGGAAGTCTTGTGAATTGTTAATACCAGGGCAGTTTTTCCCCAGGTGATGTGATCTTAGTTGTCCCAGGAAGCCTACTTTAAGTGCCATCTGCTGACATGCCATTTGCTGCTCCCTGTCTGTTTGCTTTGGTTTAGCCATACAGAAGCTGAAGAAATGGTGTAGTTGGAAGTTTTATTCATTCCTAGAAGAGTAAACCTCTATTTATGTATTTCAATCCTGTGAGCTATAAAGCTCATTTTGGCTTGGCTTTTTTTTCTTAGCAGCTTTGTTTTTATTCTGTTTTGTGGTGGCAAGCACAAAGGTTTTTATGAGGTGTCAGTTGTTCAGATTTGGGAAGATGTGCAGTTCTTTGGTGTACAAACGAGTAGGGAAACTGTGAGATGAGAAACTTCGGGCAGAAGCACACTACCAGTGCTTTTGCAATGTGCAAACACATTTCCCCCCCCCAAACCTGTCTATATATAAAGCAACAAAATAATAAGTAAATAAATGAATAAAAAACCAAACAGGCAAATAAAATATTTAGTGAGCCTATAAAGAATATCCTTCTCATGAGCCCTGCACTGGATTGCTTAGCACCATCTGGCCTGACATATTTTTAAGTACTGAAATGTCACATTTTTTAAAAAGTTTAATAACTTTTCAAAGAAAAGTTCTGTGGAGCGGAAAGAAGGATGAGCTCACACGAGCGCTGTGTGCAAGTCAGGTAATCTGGTGACTACTGTCCCTGTTAATGGGACTGGGGTAAGGAAGAAGTGGATCCCAAAGCAAACTCTGCCCATGTCCCACTCTTAGCTGCCTATTTTTAAAAAGTTCCTCTAGGAGCCATGAATGACTATTTGTGCCTGGTTTTTAAGAGGGAACAATGGGACATGGTGATTTTCCTGAAAAGTGACAACCAATGTGGGTCGATAACTGAGATGTTGCCAACTGCCTCAATGCTAAAATCTGCATGGTTACAAAAATTCACCCTACTAGGTGGATTTTTTTCTTTTTTGTATGTGTCCTTAGAGATGAACATAGGTCTACTGTCCTCACATTAAAACAATTTTTTTCATAAATACAAATATTCTGCCATGGGGCTCTTCATCTGCTAAAAGCAGAGTTTTTTTATGTGCTTTATATACATGGGAATAAATGGTGTATTTAATAGTTTGGTTTCCATTCGATCTGATAACTCATCTTTTTGACTCTGGAATCAAAGGAAATTGAAGGATAAAATACAGTTTTATCTGATGGGCGTAACTGTGATCTGATGAGGCATTTTCCTAAAGACCAGATCAGCCTCAAGAGCTAAACTGATCACAAAGGAAGTTTATGGGAAAAAAAGCCAATTTGACAGGATTCATTTGTCAAGATCAATGATGTGCAACCCTGATGAAAAAATAGTAACTGCATACTGTCCATATGGAATTGCAGTAATTTTTTCTACTATGTTCATAAGAAATTGTGAAGAGTGCCACTAGTACCTGTTCAGCCTGAGAGTTATTTTAAGTGGCAAATAAAACTTAATTCTCTGAAGAGGTTTTTGTTGAAAATATATTATTTGACTTAATAGCTCGAACATTGGAAGATGACTTGAAATTGTGTTTCATGCTTATATTCCAGTCAAGATTTTTCTAAACAGATGTGGCATTCAAGCAAAAATTAATGTTTACTCTTTATTTTTTATTGTTGCCTTTTGGATACATACACTGTGCCATGGTTTCGGTTTCAGCCCAGCCAGTAACAAAGCACCACGAAGCCTCTCACTCACCCCCCCACCCCCACGCCTGGCCACTCTGGGTTGAGGAGAAAATCCAAAGGCAGGCTCGTGGGTTGAGACAAGGACTGGGAGGGATCACTCCCCACTTATGGTCACCGGCAAAAGACAGGCTCAACTTGGGGAAGAAACAAAATCAATTTAATTTACTACAAATCAAATCAAACACAAGGGTATTAGGAAGGGAAACCAAACATCAGAACACCTCCCCCCCACCCCTCCCGCCTTCCCGGCTCAGCTCCAGTCCTGGT
>VYZV01034362.1:40844-82901 GCA_013401275.1 Pandion haliaetus
TCGGCCTGGGCCAGAGGCGGGTCCGACTTTGCGGAGCCAGGGAAGCTTCTAGCAGCTTCTTAAAGGAGCCACCTCTGCCACTACCAAAGAAAACCACGACAAACCAACCCATAACGCACTGTTACACAGAACTGGTATTTTTAAAATGGTTGCAACTTCTTTTCAGATACACAGCAAGTTAGACACTTCACTCCAAGCAAACCTCAGAGTAGACTCATCAGGGGGGAAAAAACCAACAGCCTCTGGCACAAGAATTTTTTACTACTCTTTTTGGGTGAGCTGAATGTCATAGGAAAGGGAGTCTGGTAACTTTGTTGGTTTCCAGAGCTGTTCACATTTGGAAGAGCCAAATCTCATCTGAAATAAACTGAGTTGGCCATAATGGGCCCTTTGATATCCTGAGCCCTTGAGGGACATTGGTTGTTCCCGGAGTCTCCTCTGCCAGCTGCACTTGCACCATCTCTGGAGAGGACATGTCTGACGTGGGAGGATTGAGTCCCTTGGAAGTGTTGTCTAAGCAAAAGCAATGAAGCAATCTTGTGGATTACTGCCACAACACTCTTGAGACACATGACATGTATAATAGCTGTTGAGTGTTTGTGGTGTGCTCACACACATGGCAATGTAGGATGAAGAAATTTATTTATTTATTTATTAATCAGGAATAATATATATTGTGGCTACATTTGAAGCTGCCAAATGTGCTGCTGTGGGTGGTGAAATTTTCTAATTTGGGATTTAAATGGCCTTGGCATCATGATGGGATTTCTAAGGGATGTATGGTTTTGCTTGGAGTTACCTGCTTCTGCTTGCAGCTCTCCAGCTGATCCATAGATAGATTCTCCCAAGTAATTTTATTTCCTTTGTATGAGTCTCGTATTTCAGATTATAAAAGCTTCGGGCTTCCCTGTGTAGGCAGCAAACCCAAGTAGAATATTCTGCAAAATTGTATCTATGTATAAATAGGACACGAGAGAAGTTATCAACACTGCATGAAAATATCGGTTGTCTTCAGTAAGAGAGCTGCTCTGCAAGGAGCCCAGACTGTTGGGGAAATTCGGTACCAGTGAGTTGGATAACTTCCTAGCTACATCAAAGCCACCTCAGTAGTGTGCTCCCCTTTTTCCTTGCCTCAGCACTCCTAGACACTACAGTATTTTGTATCTGCAATGTTATTTAATGTAGTCTTATCCTCAATTTATATACCATTTTGGTTTTGTCTCAGAGAACTGTATAATAAGTTTGGCTGTATTTTCCTAATCTTTTATTTTCCTCAGGCACAAAATCTTTGTAAAACTGGAAGTTTACATAACTAGCAGTGGGGGTGATGGCATCATTGACATATCCTGTGATGTGTGTCCAGTTCTTTCCAAGGGTGCAATCTATTTTAAGGAATTCATTTTCCTTTAGGATAGTCAGTAGATTTTTAGTGTTATTTAATTACACCCACTTGCCTTTTAGACAGTGCTCTCTGATCTCTGTAGCACTGTCCTTTGTATAAGAATTAGATGTGCTGCTTAGAGAAAGAATTTAATACCCTTTTCCCAACTTCACTTCTGTATTTTCCTCTCTCTTGCTTTTGTTTCTTCTGTCTCCCCTGTCATGACACTTTCGTTATACTGGCTTTTCTTTGCTATTGTACCCATTTGATAGTTTTCTGATTTTTGCTGAATTTTACTTCCTCTGGTACAATCGTACTGCTCTCCCCGTCTCTCTACTACAGATCCATTTCTCCCTGTTGAGTTTGTTGGCTCCCAAGTGCCATTTAATAAAGTTCTGACCTCTGTGCTAAGTGCTTGAGACAATAAATTTCCTTTACCTGCCAAAACAGTCAGTGCAGAGCAGAGTGGTAGAGATGACAAAGATGCACTAAGCCTTACAGCTGCAGGCCTCCTGCCCTGCACCGCCGCCTTTACAGAGCTTAGATCTGGACTGCTCTTTGTGCAAACGACCTCTCAGGTATAACACAGAGGAGAAGGGAGCTGCGAGAGGAGGTGCACCACCCCCGTCCTTTGCTGGTGCTTAAAGGCAAGACTTAGTGGGCTGACGTCCCTCTCATTAGGGAGCAAAGCATTTTTCCAAAGATATTTTCTGTCATTTAGTAGTTATCAGTATGGAGCTGGGAAAACAACTGGGAAAAAGCTTGAATCCAGAATATAATTATGTAGATGAATATCTAACATAAAAAAGAGCCCTTCTGAGAAATCAGACTTTTCTCCAATACCAGTGTACATGCTTGCAAAAACATGAAAATTAGTATATTAAAGTACCTGAAGACACATAAAACATCTCTTAGTTTTCTTCCCAGAGATGTAATATTATTGATTCAGGGAAAATTGGAATAATAGCATAGCTAAGAAATAATTATGCAGTGCTAAGGTCCCTGCTCATCTGTCTTTCTACATTGTACAAACTTCTTTCAAAATGGGCTCTTCTGCCTCTTTCTGAATTTCTTCTGAGTCCAAATTCAGGGAAATGTGCTTAATCCTATAATCCACCCCCCCTTTAGGGTGACCCCATGCACTTCTGCTGCTGGGTTGCTTTGAGCCTTGTGCCCTGGCAGGAGCAAAGGTGCAGGATATAACAGTGCTCAGGGCTTCCCCTCAATTGGGCCATAGTTACGTCATTACTGCCAAGGCAATGTGTATATCTCTGTGTTGCCCATCAAATGCATTTAAAGGGGCTGTCTGGCTGTGCATCCATGGGAGACACCCTCCAAATGTGGATGGACCATGTGCGCCTGCAGGCTCAGACTCAGCAAAGCAAAAACACGTGCAGGATCTCTCTGGGAAATATGAGGGTCCTGGTGCACGCATCCAACATGCCTTTTTTGGACTAAACTCACCATTTACCCGTGGCAAGTTGGGGTTTGATTACACTTTTGCATCTCACTGGAAAAATATTCCATGGAACAGTTTTGACCAGCTCTACCTGCAAGGCAGAATTGAAAATGTAATCCTTTTGGTAGGCATCATTCATTTATTCAACAGAACCACTGCCTCTGTTTTAAATTATGACTGCTGCAGAAAACATTGATAAAATTAAAAATTATTATAACTGTTCCTTAACATATTATCCTGTGGTATTTTGCCATCATTGCTGCCTTAGAGAGCTGGAATATTCAAACTTTGGGCACCTAACTTTGGTGCCTAGATTAGGAACCCAAGGGACACATTGCCAATGGAGACATTTCTCCATAAGGTACTTCCCTGCTATCCACTTAGGTACCTACCTCTCTCCATTGACTTTCTTAGACTGCTAATTTAAACATCTTAATTAGATGTCTAAAATGCAGTGGTGTGAATTCTCTACTTGCTGATGTGATCCGCTTTCTACATCTACCAATTCAGCTGACACTTTGCAGTTCTGATCTGGTTTAGTGAAGTCTACAGGCAGAAATATAAAATCACAGGGAACTTGCTCTGTAAATTTTTGAAGGAAAATGAAAATAATGACCAAAAGATTATTTTTCTCACACATTCTTCTTATCTGATTTTACTCCTTTCTCTAAGGAACATGAAAAAATGAATAAGCCATAAATTCAATCTCTTCTTTATGTTCATATCACAGAGATCTCATTGTGGTGTGTTTTTTCTCACCTTGTGTTTACTATAAAACTGGAAAATTGAAAAGTACAAGTATCAGATCTGCCTGTACTCAAAAATTCTGTTGATCCCCCCCGAAAAATATAACCTAAACCAGGGATTATTTGCTGCTGTGGCAAGATACAGATTTTTTTTTTTTTTGTATTAGAAATCCATGATTTTACCTCATACTTAATAATAAGAAAAAATAAAAAGCAGTTTCCAAATTAGCAGAATTAATTAAAATGTAATTATGTGTGAGATACCCTGAACTGATGTTCCTGATGAGCTGAGCTAATCCTGCGCCACTTTGAACCTGAATGGAATTGAAATGTAAAAGTCAGAACTCTAGGAAGCTGAATATTTGGAAAATTTTGAGTAGATGCAAACACTGAAATGATGAAATATTTCCTGGAGTGTTACAGGTCTAACCAAAAGGTCACAGAAATCTTTATGCCTCATAAACCCAATATAGTTTTTGAACACTTAAAAATGAAAATAATTTTTGTTCCAAAACTAAGTGTGACTTTATTAGGTGGCATACTTCAGGACTTGGGTATGGATCTGAGCTCTTGCTGTGGAATCATCACTGTGTTTCCTGGACAATTCTCTGAGGGATGGGAGTTGGTCATCGCTCTTTGCATCCTTTCCTGGTGCTTGCAAAAGTCTCTACAGACAGAGTATATGCAGAATATAAATTCTGTTTCTAGAATCAGTTTGGGTTTTCCTCACAATCCTGGAATGAATAGGAGAGGTAAAGGTCAGAGTGCAGGCCAAGCTAATTAGTGATATCCTTAAACAATGATGGATTGCTATCCTAATACAGAGGCAGCTTCTGCCCCACCCCCACCCCTTAAAAGGAAGTCCCTTTTAAATCTTTGTGTTTCTTTACCCAGATTGTCAGACAGCTCCACTTTTAGGTGTATTGATAGAAGAAAATTGATCGTTCATCCTGGCTTAACATCTCATTCAGGTGTTTGTGCCAGCATGCCTGATACGTATTTTGGATCCTCTCTTGAGAGTGGAGGTGAAGACAGGCTGAGAGATGTAACATCCTGAGGCAAAAAAAAAAAAAAGGCAAATTATTTTTCAGTGTCTATTCTTCTCTGAAAAACAACGCACTGTGTTACAGGCACATAATGACACTGCTGATATGCAACATTTCTGTTCTGATTAATTTACTGCATGGATGAGATCATTCTGTATTGCAAGATGTCTTAAATGATGGTTCTGAATGTTTGGCAGGGCTGTTATAAAACATTGTTCTGGAAAACAGTATATTCAAAATTCACATTTTTTTTTCACTCCTGCTAGACCATATGCAAGTAGACAGTTTGCATCAGGCCCCTGGTGTCTACTTCTGAATTACTGCCTAAATAGGGAATATTTTGATAAAAGCAAAACGCTTTCTGATGGCATTTCATGCCCCATTAGAAACTTGAGGACCAATCACTAATAAGGTTATACCAAATGTGTACTTATTCATGTTCTTTTTTCTCACCGTGCAAACGTTTCCAGCCTTCACCCATTATGAATGTTACAGTGTATGATGTGCGAATCAATCCTATCTGTGCAGACACAGCAGAATGAAAGGTATAATGATGTGGGAGTGAAGTGTCAATGCATAATTCATATCTGACAGCGCACTCTGTGGAGTGCTATCCGGCTGCCTTCCATGGCAGAGACGTCCTCACGCGCTTGGGAAATTCATCTGCATCAGCTCATTGTGTTTCTGCTTGGGTGGCAAGCTCATCATTTAGGATGAGTGAAATGCCATTCAGAGGCACTGCCGTAGTGGGGAATAAGGCCAACGTAATTCTGTACTACCCTGTTGAGACTTTTTAGCCGAGGAAACTCATCTGGTGGAGAGTTTCTCCTCTAGCTCAAAAAAACCCACCTCCAGCAAAGATCTGAACCTCTACAACACAGTAATTTAGTGTTACCAAATTACAGTATAGAATAGAGTATTTCAGTTGGGAGAGACCTACAACAATCACCTAGCCCAGCTGCCTGATGAATTCAGGGCTGACCAAAAGTTAAAGCATGTTATTAAGGGCATTGCCCAAATGCCTCTTAAACGCTGCCAGCCATGGGGCATTGACCATCTCTCTAGGAAGCCTGTTCCAGTGTTTGACCACCCTCACGGTAAAGAAATGCTTTCCTAATGCCAAGTCCGAAAACATCTTATGAACTAGTAAACACCCTCACAGCTCCATCCTGCAAGTAGTAGCACCCTGACCTACTGGGGCTACCGCAGTGAGGACATGCAGTTGGCTCTGTAGGTGGTTGCTGTCTGCAAGCTGCAGCAAAGCAGAAAACTCAGGAGCTAAAGTTCTTTCCTCAGTTCACCTGAGCATGTTTATATATTATAAAACTTCGGACCATCAGTTTATCTGCACATTTAAATCAACACCATGGACTGAAAGCTAGTGGAGCTGTGCCAATTTACACCTCAGCGGTGATCTCCCAGTCATTACATATTGGCATAAGATAAGGACCCAGAGCCTGGTCTCGCACTAGGAGGCAGTGGGAACAGATCCTGGTTTTGACCGCAAAGATTCAGTTGCATCTGAGTGCACTTTGTGAGTCTCTTTGAGTTTGAATTTTCATTTTATCTATGGGCTTTTTTTTTAAACTTCATTTTTCTGAATGAATGCTTGTGTATACCATGCTTAGTGATTCCTTGCTATTCCAGGATCATAATAACAAGGTTTATTATGTTCTATCCCAGCATGTTGTGACAATATTGCAAAATTATTGTTTTGTTTCTCTTAAACTCAAGATTTTTTGTAACAGTAATAATAATGAAAGACATACAGGCTGATGAATTATATGCTATATCAGACTGCAGCACAATGGAATCTGAAATAGCTGAGAGAGTAAAACTTAAAAATATCTCAATTTACAAGTGAAACACTAACAAACAGTAAACTTTTGCTGCAGTATTCTTCATCTGACTTTTAGTTTTGTCTTCACAAGCAAACAAGACTCATGCTGCTCAGGTGATGAATTTTAAGGAGATTGTAGGGATATTCAGCGCAGGCTCTCTCTGGCATGCATAAATTGTTTTCTTTGTGCAGAATCAGGCTCAGAGAAAAGCAGTACTTTTCAGTCTGATAAAAGATGTATTTCCAAACGAATAAATAATCACTATTGGTGCATAGCTAGATAATAGCTAACTTCTTGTATAATATATCAAGTAGAATAATTTGAAATGAAATTGCTACTGCTGACTACGTGCAGTCATCATTTTTCAATATAGAATTCTTGCGAGATTTGCAACTTCAGCCACGGGATTTGGGGTAGCTATAATTTGTTTCGATTTACACCAGTGGGTAGCTGGATCATCTGAAGGCATAGCAAGAAATGTACACTAGTGTCTGTTTTTCACCTAAGTTAAAGCTTGTCTCATTCTGAAATCGTAGGAAGGAGGAACAACGAACAGTGGTGTGGCAGAAAGGCACAGTGCTCCAAGCCTGGACCTGCTCTAGTTTTCACAGATGTGGATGCTGCCACATCTAATCTACTGTGGCCTCTGTTGAGGGAAATTCCCCACCTGGCTTCCCAATACTTCTTGGGCAGGAAGCCCAGCTGTTCTGGGATTTCTGTAAGCAGAAACTGTCAGCTCTGCAGTTTTGAGGGATGGCTAGCCTCAAACTCTTGATATCCTTCCTACTAGTGAGATGATTTAAATCTGAGTCTTCATCTCAGCCCTTGTGGTATAGTGCATCATTCACCTTCCCCCTCTGAAATAAAATTCTTGTGAACATGAGGAGCATCGGTAAGTAACAGTTATTTGAAGAAATTCCTAGGTAAAGGTAGTGATATTAATTTTCTGTCACCGTAGCAAATATTTATGTCTTACAAAAGGTTGTATCTATTCTAGGAGGTAGGGCATACTACTTAACATCTGTTAAGCCTGCTGAACTACTTTGTATTAAACTCCACACACCCTTTAAATTTCACTGTTTCTAGGGCACGTTAAAGATAAAATGCTTTATCTGCCCTGGGTTTGGGGGCAATTGCCACGTTTGGGCATGCTGCGCTATTTAAAATTATGTTCACAACAAAACATGAAGCCTCAAAATAGGACCCTGATGGGATTTTAGATGCATGTATGCCCTTCGCTGGCCCTCTGTGTGGAGGTGAACTGCAAGCAAAGCCTCTCAGTTCCTCACGAGCCAGTGCTCCAACAGAATGGGCTTTTAATACTAGGCTCTGATTTCCATTTCAGCAAGCAGATATAGAGAGAATAGCATTGAGTACATTGCAAGTGAAAAAGAAATAGAAGGATGGTTCTGTCGTTTCAGAGAAGTGTTGCACTGCTTAAGATTTGAGACGTTCTGTAAATGCTGGTCTTTCAGTTTTGTTATTCACCTTTGTCTAGTCAGGCTACAAGTTTTGGGGGCAGAAACCATTTCTCTAAGTGTACTTATACAACATAAAGGAAATACTGATCTTTTCCTACCTTCTATTGCCCAAACTACTTGATTGGTTTAAGTGAAAAAAATCTTTTCATGGGAAACTAGTAAAAAAGAAACTGAGTGAGGGTAAGTGTGCTTCGGATGTCAGACTGTGGTGCAGGACCTCTGAGCTAGAGAAGTTGTTTTTGAGGAGCTGGTGCTAAATCACAATCAAAGCTCTTTGTAGCATCTCAAACTGTCTCCTAAGGAATGATGCAGATCACCAGATTGTGCCACCTAGGTACACTGGAAACTTAAAAAGGGGAGGGCCGGGGGGAGCAACGTTGCATACCTGGGAGAGCAGGTCTTGGGGGAGAGACCCCATAAGAGTGACCGCTAGTCACTTTGATGGGAGTCAGTGTCTAGATGGCCAGCAATATTGATAAGGTCCCCATAAAGTCATAAATACTGTTTTCAAGGAAGTTAAAATGTATACTGTTGTACATAGTCCTCACCTAGTATGCTTTCTGAGGAGTATACACCTGGAGATAGCGAGCAACTCGGCTCCACTAGCCTTTCTGGGACCGTCACCGTCTAGGGAGGTGGCTGCCACTAGTTTGCATCAGGCAAACCAAAGGAAGAAAGAGGAACATTAAACAGGACAGGAAGACGATAGCAGAGCTGGCCAAGGGACATTTAAAGAACCGGTCCCACACCCCTGCCCATAAATAAATAACTGTTTGCTTTTCCTTACTATTAATCTACCATATGCTCTGTATCCTCATTGGATCCTTTTCATGCTTTCCTGTGTGCACAATTAACAGGAATCCTCACTTTGTACTGCAAAATTGTGAAGACAATTTAGCTTCGATTAATTCTAGTTGCAAGTGAATGCGAAACATGGCTGAGGGACAGTTACCCTATAATCTCTGTTAAATCCCAAAGTTCCTAGTATGAAAATATTAATCATTATCTTCCCAATTGCATATGATAAAATGCAGCACCAGCTGATTATGGGGGAAATCATTTTATCAGTTGCAATTGGGAAAGTAATGCTTAATGTTATTACACTGCGGATGTCTAGAATGAAAAGGTACTTTTCTGTGCAAACACCCTTGAGGAACGTAAGAGAAAAAGGCCAGGAAAACCTACAGGATTTCTATTCCATTCATCCCCTCCTCTTTCCAGCTCATTTGGTGTCACAGAAAGCTGTGTAGAGGTGGTATCTTTGATTACCTGATACTCCTGGAAAAAAATGGTCAGGCTCTTAGATGCATAGTACCTCCCACATGGTCTCATACTGTGAACATCTCTAAGTTTGAGCAGTAAGGTACCCTGCCAATGGGTTTCTTTCCTTAATAAAGGTTATTGCAGTTAATTTGATTATGAATTAAAATGTCATTAATTCTCTGATAATGTAAGTAGATTCAAAATGAAGCTTTGCCCAAAGAAGATGTGATGAAGAGTCATTGCAAGGATCCATACTTATTGTGCCCCCTTGATTCTGTATCAGATTCACCCAGAGTAAAACAGCATTTTCGTGTCCTAACCTCCAGGTTCTCTGTGGATTCTGAGGCTCAAGGGGGTTTCTTTCCTCTCACTCATCATCATTATAAGTAGCCAAATTACGCCCTCAGGTGACTTTGTGCAACCCTGTTACCTTCAAAGTGAATCCAGTGATGTACAGCCTCATTAGATTTGAGGGAGTTTGCATAGGTTTCTCCAAAGGCACAGTCTGAAAGTAATGGAGTTATAGAATATTACATTAGCTGCAGAATGTCTTTCTGCTGATGCTCAGAAGGACCCAGCTATACTGGCAAAGCCCTGGTTGAACTTTCAAGGGGAAAGAAAATATTTAGAAGAAAAATATAATATGAAGTAAATAGGACACATTAAGTACATGTTTTTGGTCCATTTTTACAGCCCATTTGAAGCTGATTCACATTTTCTTACCAACATTTCTATTAAGCTTAGGTTTCAGTAAAATAAGGCTTTGAGTTACTAGAGCTTCTGGTGATTTACATTTGCATGGCGCCTCTTTTATACATCTCTACTAAAGAAGGCATTTTGAAGCACAGCATCCCAAATGATTCAGGCATCAGATTAAAGAGCTATTCAGAAGTGCTAAGCAAAAGCAAACATCAGAAATTACATGTCACAGTCAGAGGAAAATGAAGGATATATTAAAGGCAGCTTACTTTTTAATAAGAGTTCTAATTAGTTTTTCTTATGTTATGTCAATGCTACCATAGGAAATCTAATGCCTCATCACCTTATGTGTCCTTTTAAAAAGTGCACTTTTTGCTTTGTCTTTTCAAACATTTTCTGGAAGGTAAATGCTCAGTACGTTCTTCAAGCTGGCAGAGCTGTCATGCCAGTTGTTCTTTATGCTGTAAATGCTGCCATCACATTACATGACATCATTTTGAGCATCTGTTTTGAGGAGGTCCAGTTACAACTTCGTGTCTATGAGGTCCAGTGGAACCGGGTACTGGTCAGTGTCTCAGGAGAATAACATCAATGTCAAGTTGACTGAAACACCATTTTATTTTGGTAATGTCTTTGGTCTTCAGGTTTTCATTCTGTGCCATACCTTCTGCTTTTTTTCTGACTAGATGATAAATTCTTTAGTTCCTCTCACATGGATTGTGCAGTGCCTGGTGCAGGGAGCCTTGAGGCTCGGCTGGAGCCAGCTGGAGGTAATAGTCATTTTCACTTCAGAGGCAAACACTGGCAAAGTTTGGACTCAACCATAGTTTTGCAAATTTAAACTTTTAGCAAACACTTAAACAGCTTCAAATTTTAGTGAACACTTATGTTTGTTCAACTTCGTCTAATTTCTAAGTAGAATTTAAATATGCATATCAATTTATTTTTGTTCCTTTTTTAATGGAGATGCAAAATATGGTGTGAAGACAAAACAGTAATAGACTGATAGCTGTGTCTCACATTCAGGCCACATGCAATTTAAAAAGAGCTACAAAAAATCATTCTTCTCTTCTGTAAGAATGGAGTAAATACTGATCAAGTTCAGTAAAACTTGTCTCTAATCAGACTGAAATAATTTCTTCAAATGGCTCTATAAATTAAAATATTTGCTTTCTGTTGAGCATCAGGGGAAGACAGATTGTAGCACATTCACCATAAAAGGTCAGCAGACCCAAATGAAAATGCAGAAACATCAATTGTTTCCATTCACTAATCATATATAATTGGTCTGGCTCACCTGAACTAGAACACATTTGTTATTATAATGCATAATTAAAGTTCTTTTCATTTTGCTGCTTTCCAGTTGCAATTATCTTTCTTTTAACAAATGTAGGAAAGGGAAACTTCTTGTAAAAATGAAGATACATTTGACAAATTAGTATAATTAAGAAAATGTCCCTGAAAGAGGAAAAAATTTGTAAGTATGAACATTTTCAGTTCCAAATTACTTATTGACTGTCCTCTGTGAATTCCATGAGACAGAAGAAATTTTGATTTTGTCTCCTTTGGATGCATTCAATTTTCTGTTTAATTTTAACATGCAGTCAGGTATATTGGGGCATCAACATCCTGAATGAAATCGCTAAAGGACAGGACTAATTCTGATTTTGACTGAGAAGTTTAGCCTATGACATGTAAAGACAGCAATAAACAGTATAAAGACATAATTCCCTTGAGTAACTTGAAGAGATATCATAAAGCAACTGTTTCTGTGTTGAACAGCATTAAGGAGGTCTATTGCATAATATGCTGTGAATAGGATATTTTAAGTTGTCCATTGCTGTGTGATATCTTTTTGAAGTTATACATCTTCCCTTAGCAGGAAGATTATAGAGCTCCTTTGCCCAGTCATCTTTTTTTTTTTTTTTCCAGCAGATAATTGCGAGAATTAAAACTTTTCAGTGGTTCCACTTGCACAGCAGAGTGACAAAATTGCATGTGAGGGATGAAATTGTACAATTCAGAATGGCTGAAACATGTACATCTTTGTTTTGTTTTTCATTTTTAAATCTTCTCATGCTTTGGTTTTACTCTTAGAAAAATAGATTTCTCCCCTTCTTCTCCCCATTCCTCTTGAACCAAAATGCCTCTCAACCACACAGCATCCCTTACCTCTTCTGAATTTTCCCAGTCCCATGTCCTCCTTTCCAGTTCCCTGACCGAGCTGTGTGTGCAGTGTCAGGGGCTCTTTTCTTATATATCATACCTAGAAAAAATGGATTAAAGTAAAACATGAGGTAATGCACTTTGGGAAACCAGAAGAAAAAAAAATCCTCACAAATTGAACCTCCAAAGGGAGAGAACATCTTAAGGCAAAGCTAAAGGTATTGCTTTCAGGAGGCATGTAGTGCCAGCAAGAGATACTGAATTTTAGCCTTGCAGACACAACTCTTCAGAGCAGTCCCAACCCACCGTAACATTGCACACTCCCCAGCACACCTCTGGGCTGCCTTGCACTTCAGGATTAAGAATATTAGGGCAGTTGGTATTATAGCTTTGAATCTGACTTTCAAAAGCAGGTGAGGCTAGTCAGCATCACCTGTTAGTAACAGCTTTTAAGCATGCTCAATGTGGACTGGGCTTTAAGTGCTGAACCAAAGGCTCTCGATCCAAATCAAATACACCAGGTGATTTAGCTCCTCTGCAGAAGTAGCCTTCTGGAGACTCGTGCATGTGTTGGATACAACAGATTTAATAATCTCTCAAATATATAAACCTGAGCCCATAGGTGCAGATAAGCCAGAACAAACCACTGAACCTCTATCATTGCAGTGTTTCTCTAGTGAGATAGAGTGAGATCTGGAATGAAACTCTGAAAATAAGATCTTCTTCCAAAAGGCACTTGTTTATCAAAGGTAGAAAGAAGCTCAGCTGTGTCCCTGTGAAAGCAAGTGGTTGAGGGGAATGGGAATACAGACACCCCTCTCCAAAACCTGACTGTGAAGTGAAGACCAAAGGTGAAGATCTCTGACTTACTCAGGCCTTCCTAGTCTCAGTCTGTGAGAAACAGCTAATAACTGGTACTCCCGTATACACCGTCCCGTACTCCTTGTGCTATTTCAGCCTTATCCTTTCCAGGCATGAATGAAGAAATCCCACCCTCAAAATGATGCCCATGCACCGATCGCCAGCTCTGCCATCACTTGAACAAAGTTGCTGCCTGAAGTCTTATTCCACCTACTTTGTTTGTTTTTGTTTGTTACCACTGCAAGCTTCTTTCATGGCAGTGTTTTCTGCAAATGTGAAGTGATGACATGGCACTAACCGCTACCTGAGTCTGCCAAGCCCATCTCCAAGGAAGAATAAGCTAAATTTCAACAAAACAGCCTCTTTTAAGCTAAGTCAAAGAAAGAAATCACTGCAGCTTGTCCCAGTTAACCATGAATGTCACATAGGCACTGTATTAACACAAAAGTTTAACTGAAATCTCACATTCTGAATGATCTGTATTTTGTCTGTTTTCTGGTGTATAACAATTTCCTGTAACTTAAAGCTAAATTTAAAATTTTGGAAGTTATTATAATTTTAAGTAATGATGTTAAAGTCAGTGGTCGTTTAGAGAATTATTAGTATCTTTGGGAATCTAAGATTAAAGATTAAAATATTAGGAAAATGTATGCAGTCATTAATGTAATTTTGAAATGTAAAGCCTGTCTAATTTACTACACTACAGAAAATATATAATTTTGACTAATTAAGTCTCTAATCTTTTTGCAAGTTTAAGCTTCAATTAACCAATATTTACTTTATTAGGATAACATTAGATACCTTGGTTTCCAAGAAAAATCTTTACAAAGTCTAGCTTCCCAATGTCAATTGAAGCAATGCAGTGCAGGGATACTGAGAGCCATTTTAGAGAATCAAAATGTGTTCAATGATTGAGTACAGCATTTGTGTACGGAGGACTATTAGATTAGTAAAATGAATTTAATAGAATGTTATAAGCACAACACTGGCAGCACTGTTTTCCAAAATTTAGGAGGTAGAAAAAGAAAATTACTTTATTCTTGTCTGTTTGTGCAGCACATAATGTAAGGCAGGTCTAAGTTTGTTAGCAAGGTGCTTTAAGGTTCACCTTCCGTAGGTTTTCACTGCAAAACAGAATGGGTAATAACTATTTCTGTGTGCAAAAGAGGATACACTGCAGAAAGAAAATACAGCATGACTGGAGGGCAATTTATTAAAATCCTCAATACTGTTAACTGTAGAATGAAAGTCACGCTTACAAACCATGGAATGCATCAGGCAAGACAAGATATAATAATGATAAACAAACTAGAAAGCAGAAAAATTCTTAGCAGAAACAAGCAGAGGCATCACAGCAAAGCACTGTTTAAAAATGTGCCCACTATCAGATATTTCATGCAGCACAGCAGCAATTCATATTTAAGGCTTGTCAAATATACCTATTCTCTGTATAATAAAATACCCCCAAACCAACACAAACAGTTTTTAAACAGTCACCAAAAGGAGAGGCAAGAGCCTGGAAATCATTGCCTGTCATTTCCAGCTGAATGATGAGACCATATAAATGCAGCTTCCCTTCCCCTGAAGACTGGCTGGGAATCCTGAGCAGTCACTCCTTTCTGCTCCCTCTCTCTCTCACCCCTACCTTAACCACCACCTTTTTTTTAGGAAGGGGAGGAAGAGAGGTTTTTTTGCCCTACTCCCCTCTAAGACCTTATCTTTTAATTTGTGAGCAAGAAAGAGCCTGTTGGGATGGGAGGCTGGTCCAGAACCTTGTTTTCATTACTGTCTTTGATTTATTCATGACTACTTTGTATCCATGTCTCCATGTGCTGGTTGTGTCCTTCAGCCTTTCCCTCCCTGTATATCAGACCCCTCCATGCCACCAAAAAATGGTTTTAGAAAGAGAAACCTTGTTCTCTTTCAGGCTTTATTTTGTTCTGTGATCAAGCCTTTCTCATCTATTCCCCATTCAGAAGATGGATTTTCCACCTCCTGAGCATCCTGGCAGGCCACCCCTGCATACCTTTTTGGAATATATATCTGATGAGGATTGTGTGCTGGCCTCCTAGTGAGCTCTCACCAATACCTAGTGCAATTGCACCAGTATTTTGCTCTCTCTAGGGGACAGAGCTTAACAGAGGCATCCAAAGATTTCATTTTCCTTGCTCATGGGAGCACAATCAAATAAGAAAATAAATTTCTACGTAAACACCAGTCTACTTCAGTTTTGCCACTTTATTGTGAGCCCCAGAAACTGTTCCTCATTCAAAAGGGAACATTCCCTTTCAGTAGCAGCTGTGGAAGCTCAGTATCACTCCGAGGTAAATCAGGCTGCTTCTTGTCCAGTCACCATCTGGCTACTGATTGCATAAAACAGAATCAGAGGTTCATTTTGAAAGAACTACAGACAAAAGACAAGCTTGTCAGGAGGAACGGAAGGGAGGATGACTCACTTATTCATTGAAAAATGAGATTTCAGAAAAGCCAAAATTGTTAGTACGTTCAGGTCTATGGTTTTGAAGAGCATTCATTTTAGTATTTTCAAAATGGGGGTAGAGTCATAAGAAGAGGATGGCAGGTGCTCTCCACAGGCTCTCCGCAGCTTGCGTGTGGGCAGCATGCTGAGCTGGGTCCCGGCTCTGCCCCCAAGGGCAGGGTCTCGCTGTGCCTCTGCCCCCTCCTGCCTCTGCATCTCCATCAGAGCTGCTCAGGAGCATCCCGAAACAGTTGCACTTGATTCTTGTACACCTCCCCTTAAAAAGCAAATAAACAAACACTTCTGGTCTATCAGTCTGATCCTAGGTTTCCAAAGACACTTTGCTTTTATTTTAAAAGTGCTTGAAAATGCTCCAGACTCTTTTTTGTTCGTTTGTTTAAAAGGTGTTTGATTTCAAATCTGCCCTGCCAGTATTTGTTTTGTTTTGGTGTTGTTTGCAGGTGGTCCTAGCCCCAAATGACATATCGAGAGAAGCATTTAAATACAACCTATATATATAAACTCCCTTTTGAAACCTATTATGAAATAGCACTTTATGTTTTTTTTAAAGCTTACTAATATTATGTATTCCTTACAATTTTGACTTGCAAACCAAAGCCAGGCTATGAAGCACAGAACAAGTACAAACAAAACATAAGGAATATTCTTTAACTTGAAAATAGTGTGGTTTAAAAGCATTTTCTTAACACTTCACAGTGTGAAATGTACCATTTCACGTGTGTTTGCAATAATTGCTTTTATTTGGATGCCTGATTTAGTAAGGTGTAACAAATGGTAACATGAAGTAGTAGACTGCCTGTTTTGATCACTGCTGTGGAACATAAATGATCAAATTAAATGGGTATGATTGCACTAAATATTACTGTGATGGAAATAGAAGTTAGAGCAATTATCATAAAATGAAATGAAATCAGGAATAGAATAATTTCTTTAGCACAATTCCAAAAAAGATTTCCATAAAGTAACCCAGATCTTGTACAGTACTTGTGCACCACTTGCAATGGGTGTACCTTACTTTAAAAATGTTGTTTTCACTCCAAAGCACTTTGTAAGAAGAAAAATCTTTGTTCATTGCTGAGTTAAAGCAATACCTATCAGAATATACAAGAATTTTTAACAGTGGCTTGGGACGGGGAGAGGGAAAAGATGCTGTATCTAATAGAAATGACACAGGAGGGTGTGGCTGGACACAAAACCTCTCCCATGAATTGGAGCTGGCCATGGCTTTAAGTGTGATACTCTTTCACTGAAAAGAAGTGACAAATGGCCTTTATTTTCCTTAAACAGTCGGAAGAACTGTTATTTTCTGTTTTATCCAAGAACTAGCACAACAGCAAATTGATTCAGGGCTGAGTGAGAACAATGTCAGTTCCTGAGTCATCACCACCTTCTGGTAGACCAAAAGTTTCCTGTGGGTAGAAATCTTACAGAAAACATACTATTGCTGATGAAGCATACATTTGGGGGAGTTATCACTTCCTAATAGCAATGCATGAAGAAATAGGTTTGTGTATCATAATGCTAGGGATATTTATAAATATATTTAAAAAGCAGGAGGGGAAATAGCAGGCAATTTTGCTTCCAGAATGTAAGTCAAGTGTGTATTATTAAGCCTAAATAGACTGGATTAATCAAATGTCATACTGGCACTTCTAATAATGATTTTACATTGCAAATTCCATTACTTAGCTTTACCAGCCAGGAGAAAAGTTACAGAAGATCAATTAAACAAACAGGAAATTACCTTTTTTCTTTATAGTCCATGACTTCCAGCACTTACAATGGTGCCAAGATCTCTGAAAATTAAACAGGCGTTTGCATGAGATTAATAACTCGCTTTCTACCTGAGTCACTGTAGCTTATTTAAGACCCCAGAGTTATCTAATGTCTACTAGAGAGGCTGGAGATGATGAGAGTGAATTAAAAATGGCTTAATATGTCAGAAAGGATCGCAGCATTTTAACACAGGGCTCTTACGTTAATAAATGCACCTGCAGCATCCCAGAGATTAATAAGATCTCAGCAGAATCAATTTAAATAGGACGCTGCCTACTCATGTTCACCGGTACACTTTCCTGCCCTGAAGCAGGCCATGAGCTCCTGTGAATGTGTGGGAATGACCTCTCTAGAGGCAGACACCCTGCCTGTAAGGAAGGGGCCTTAAATTTGGTCCCAGGGGCCACACCTGATTTTAGGAGGAACTCGAGACTTGCTGGGTTTAGAGAGAACATACCCTGCCCCATCAGCAGGGAGCTCCTGTTTGAAGCCCAAGCAGCCAAGCCGAGTTAGCTGGTACATGTTAAAGTAGGACTCATTCTCCTTGTTATGAGTGCGTTTTAAAGGATGCTGTTTGGAAGGATTTCTTCTCCCCCCTAGAAGAAAGCGAGGGGTGCATTTTCCTGCCCCCAGTTTTGCCTGCCTTCCCTCCCTCGGCACAGAGGGCAGACTGGGGTTTCTTGCCACCAGCCACGTGGCACAGGAGGTGGCACCGGAGGTCAGCACGTCTGAGGTCACACAGCCTGGAGTTTGGATGAGGCTGGGTGGGGAGCAGTTTTTGGGATCTCAGATGGTCTCCTCACTTCGCTGCATCTGTCCGGCGACCGGCTCTATTCATCTGGGTGGCTTACAAATCCTTACACTTGGGGAGAGACGGTGTCAAGCGGCACGAAACTGGTGTGGTCACAGGCACGGGGTCCCTTTTGTGATAACTGGGCTCATGAACACTAACTAATAATAATCGCTATAGGAAAAAAAAAAGAAAATAGGTTGGCTTGACAATTGGGGGGGAGGGGAATAAATATTTCTTGTCCCTTATTTGACAGCCCTGGCTGCACGTCCATGTCCCAGATGGGGCCAGGGATCGTGCTGGACCCAGGTTCGCACAGACTGAATAAATGATGTGGTTGTTACTCCTTGAGCTGCTTAGCAACGGTTTGGGGGAAGAGAGTGCTTCCTCCTCCTTTCAGCGGCTGGCTCCTAACAGGATGTTTAGCCAGATGGTGTACATAAGATTATTGGAAAATGTTTTTCAGATAAATCATGAGCCTGAACAAACTAATGTAGTTCCAGGTGCATTATCTGGTAATCCATAGCAGAAGATCATTTCAGAGGAAAGCGCTACTGAATCTGTCCCTGAAAAACCTGCAAGTTTCTTTGTGTGTATCTACCTATCTATCTGTATACAGAGCCCCAGCAGCAATCTTACTTCTTTAAAAAGTGAGGATGGAGAGGGCTGGAAGAAGGCAAAAGTTTCCTTTAGTGGCAGTTGTTTGAAAAGAGACAAAGTATGTGGGAAGACAAGATACATGGGGATGAGGGCAGCAATCCTCTTTATCCAATCTGAATGAGAATTAAGTTTCAGTTACGGTGAAGAATTGTAGGTAGCTTCATCACAAAAAGAAAAAAACCCCTATTGTTCCTCATTTCAGTACATGAAATGAATATACTTTAAAATAAAAAACCAAACAAAAAAAACCCAAAACAGGATTTGGCAGTTAATTCCTCCATGATTAAAGGATGCAGAAACATATGAGGCAAAAAACAGCTTTTGAGGGTGATTAAATGCTGAAATGAATCCAAAGACATTTGATAACTGCAGAAGCAATTTACTGAGAATATTCCTTCTATTTTTGACAGTAGCCGTAGTCTTCATTGAGGAAAAATAGTTTGAAGAAAACATGAAGCACAGACTATATATACATACATATATACAGTACTTATAAAAGTAGGAGTTTAGAAGTTTGTATCGCTTCTGGGGTTTGGTTTGGGTTTGTTTGTATTCTGCATGTTTGCCACACTGAGATCAGACTCAGCTGAGTATTTATTTGACTGGAGCTCACCAAATGGGTAACCCTTGAGAGCAGGATTAAAAGCCAAATAACATTCAGAGAGCGATGTTGGAAATGCGCAAGCAACTGTATTGGCAAGCCACATTTACAAAGGTCATTTGATCCCAGCATGTGCAGAATGTATGCACATACTAATTGAGAGGCATATCTGAAAATCTGACAGCCTGTTATTTGTGAGGGCATTGCTTGTATTTTCAGGAATAGGAGAGGTTCAGACAAGGGCAATAAAAATAGCTTGAAGCATGACAGGAAAGTATATAGAGCTGGCACGCAAAGATGGCAACGCTGAGACAGAGGGCTGTGAAATCACCAAGGCGGTGGAGAAGGTGAATCAGGAATGAGCTTTCCTTGCCTTTCTGAATACAAGGACTAAGGGGCATGAAATGAAACTAGCAAAGGCCAAATTTGCAACAGTGATGTAAAGTGGTTCCTCACACAGCTTACGGTTAAACTGTGAAACTCCTTGTCACAGGGCACCGAGGAAGCTAATGGCCTTTCACAGGTTCAAAAAGGCATCGGAAAAATCCTGATAAAATAATCCAGTGAAGACTACTAAATGCCTAGACACCAGCTCTGGCTCTGGAGCTGAGTGAGCTACAGACACCCAGATGCAGACTACTCGGGGAAAAAAATATTATATGCTTCCCTGATACTCATGCTGTTTCCTAAACATCCACGGTTTGCCACTGTTGGAGCCAAGAGAGCAGGAGAGCCTGCCCTTGGTCTGAGCCAGCACAGCTGCCTTGTGTTCTTCTCCTCTAGATTGCTCTCATTAGCAGTCAACTAACTACCACGAGAGTATCGGTGAAGTATCAGCGTGACTGACTGCAACAAAACCGGATCTGACCACTGAGCTGGACAGGTCCCTTTCATGTGCCCCAGTTACAGGAGAGGAGAGCCAGAGGGCCCTCAGGTGGACTGCTGTCAGCCTCCATGGAGGCATCCAGAGCCAACCAGCATGGACTCGGAGAAAGGAGAGGCAGGCTATGAGGGTGAAAGGCCAAATGAGAAGCATCTCTGCTTGGAGGGGAGCAGTGGTGTCACCATTGGAAATAAAACTGTCCTGCTTTTGCTGAAGCTGGGGATAGGCTCAGTGGTGGTAGGGACGCCTATACCCTCAGGGAGAGAGTTAGTCCCCCTCGGATGATGCAGTGAGCATCAGGTGAATGGGGTCTAAAGGTACTTGAAGCAACTTAGCAGCAAAGAGAGAGCAGGCAGGGAAAGAAGGTGTCTAAAATAGTTAACAGGAGGAAGGCCAGTCAAGAGTCCCCATTCATCCCGTTGCATAAAATTCCTTTTAATTTATCATGCCATTGACCAGATCCCAGTGTTAAGTCACAAAACAAAGATGCTGCAGGGTCTGCCAGTCTGGTATATGTGTAATCAACACAGTGAGGGAGGAGGGTCAGAAACAGGCTGTATTTCACCAGTAGCTTTCTTAGGGCCAGATTCTCTCCTTGCATTATTTGTTCTATGATTTCCAGCTATGCTGGAGGATATATAGAATAATATAACATTGTACCTCTGTACAGAAGCCATGTTTTTCATAGTCAATTGCATTTTAAAACTCCCCTGGTTTCCTCTGAACCATTTGACATTGGTTCATGTTTGCCAGTGTTTGATGCTTCTGCTCATGTGGCAAAGGAAGGTGTCAGCTGCAGGTAGTTCTGTAGTACACAGCCTATCTATGACCCACCAGCACACTTCATGTAAACCTGTGAAAAGCTGTTGATGGCAGAGCCTTTAATAATGTGATCTGAATTTCAATAGTTTCTTGATCCATACATGGAATTTACTGTACCTTTCCCAATGTATTTCTTTTCCTTCTGTAGGTCTGGGTGAATGAGAGGTATTTCACCATACACATTGTGAATATGCTCACGTTTTTAGGGTTGTTTTTTTCCTTGGAAAAACTTAATGCTATTTTTGAGCTATACAAGAACCAACAAGCAAAAAAACCCAAAGACATTTATGAAAACATATACATGTGATGTAGAGTTTAACCAAAAAGCTTTATCAAACTACAGTTACCCTGAATAATATCTGCTTATGGGACACGCCCGTGCTGGTAGACCAGAACAGATTCTTCATAGGTATATATTAGGCACAGTGTGCAAATACTCTTCACGCTCTCAAAACAATCCAGGAGCATATTGACTACTACCCTGGCAAATTAACTAATAAAATAGCAGTATACACATAGGTACTCAAGGGCTTAAGTGAAAAATCTTAGTTTGATTGTTCATACAAGAAGAGTGCATTCGCTAACAAAGTTTTAGAAAACGAGCTGAATACATTCTAGGATATTTTGTTGAAGGCTAAATCCACTTGGAAATGAAAGAAACCAAGTTCCAATTACTCAAGTGTACCTCATAGCTATAAATTACTGTTTCCAGACTCTATAAAGTGGTACCTTATATTTAGATAGGAAGCAGAGAGGAACTATAACTCATAAGCCTTTCCTGCTTTGACAGATGAAGAATGAAAAGAAAGCACAGCCCCCCCTTCCAAAACCCAACCCCCAACCCCCTAAACCCAAACTCAGCAAGACTGATAAATTTACTTTGAGCTTAATTTTAGCAAATAATTTAAACACTTGGCATTTACATAAGCTTGTCTCCTTGAGCTCACTCTGCATTAGTTACTGAAAGCATATAGATTACATTGTACACACTCACCAAAGCAAGCTACACAGAGCTGAGATCTGATGCAGATCTAATGTATCTGTACTGGTAACATACAAACCCAGGAATTATGTAACACATAAGGACAACTCATATATATGTACCCCTAACATTTACACGTCAGTAATATATAAGAACAACTTTACAGTGGTTCAGAATTCCATTCGTACTAAGCATTTGAAAAGTACTGTATTCAGAATTGAAAATGCATTCCCAATGAATCTAAAAATGTTCATATTTGGAAGTATTCAATTAAGTCATTCTAATTAACATCTAGTCTGTTTTTAAATTAATGATATGTACGCACAACTTTTATGCCATCTTAATATACTTTTGTCCTAGCATCTCCTTGGTTTTATTAAAATTTTAATAACTTTTTAAGCAAGGGAATTATGTCTGATGTTGACTAAGTTATGGCTAAATTAGAAGCTAGCAGTCTACATCAACAGCTGAAATTATGCCCCCTTGAAATCTGACAGTTTGTTTAAGTCACCGTTCCACTCTAGATTGCCATAGACTGTCTTTGTTCTCCTTAAAGGTTATAAATCTATTTTTAGGCTAGAATACGTATCTGTAGTTGATTTTTAAAATAATACCAAATAAAAATGCCATCTGATTCCAGTTGTAGTTAGATTTTCAAGATCTAACACAAGCCCCTAGAAACAAGATCTAAAACTACCGACATATCTGCAGGTATAGCATGGGAATAGCAGTGCTGCAGTAATTTTAAAGTTATTGTTAGTAAACATTCCTAAAAAAACCCAAACAATATATTGGTGATAGCACAGACACCTGTATTGTCTTTGAAATCTCTGAGTGCTATCAGTTTTCCTTTTATATAAACTTTACATGTTCATGTGAAAGCCTGAGGCAATTAAGTTTGAAAAACAGTGGTTGATGGCAGCATTGACAGAGGTATAGTCATTTAGCTTCTGATGACCAGCTCATACCAAACTATGTTAGTCCCGCATCCGAAGAAACACTGTGATGGGAGCAGATATTTAGCTGCAATGTTCTCCAAGCTGCAGTTCCCATCCCAGGTGCCTTCTAGTTGACCCAAGAGTTTGCTTTATCAGGCAGCAGTCGTTTAGTTTTAATCTGAGACCAAATCAATGCATTTGCTTCCTTGTCACCTAGCAAAATCAAACAAGCTTCTCAGTAAGTGAGAGACAATTACTGATGGATGTAGGGAACAAAACCAACTGATTACTGCAGTTTTGTTTTCCGTGTTGGGCTGTGGTTTCACACATGCTGGTAGGTATTGCTGAAGCCATTCTAAACCACAGAGTGCCCTCTTCACCCACAGATGCTACTCCTGCCACCAAGCTAGCCCTTCCTTGCTCCAGCACAGTTGTTTGTGTGACTCCATGCCAAACCAGGTGGGGAACTGATTTGTCCGAAAGGACCTTGGTTTGAATAGTTTTTTCAGCTGGATCTGTTCCTTTATCTGACTCACCATGCGGCTGTGCACCCAGCTGTGCTGGGCACAGGGCAGTCTGCAAGTGGAAATGAGCAGCAAGGCACAGGGCTTGCTTAGATACTGAATATTGCGTGGTGAGAGGAGTGGGCACAGTGTCTTGGACAAATAACTTCCCCGGTTTGAATCAGCATTTCCCACAGAATTCAGAATTTCCAGAAATAGTTGTTCATCTTAATTTGAAACAGTCAATTTTCAGCTGTCTGTGCAGAGGCCATCTAGAGGGGAGGTCATAAAAGATAGAGGAGGAAAGGTCTGAAAGATGAGATAAATGCTAGTAGAGATCAAATCTCTTATCTCTATACTATCATCTAGTCTCGAGTACCTACTGCTTTTGGATACTGTGATAAGGATCTCTTCACCCATGTCAAAATCTAACTGTACCAGGAAAGACAGCCAGCACAAGAGAACAAATTAATGGGTCCTCATGAAAAAGGAGGGGGAGAGAGGTGGGACTGCAACAGGGACTAAGCTGGTTCGAAAATATAAGAATGGTTGCATGGCTAAGTAATAGATATCTAAGGGAAAAAGTAGTTCATGGGGAAAAGCAAAGGGGAGGAGGTAAAAGTGAAATAAAAAGCGAGAGGGAAAGGATGATAGCAGAAGGATGATGTGAGTTAGAAGCCAAGATGAGAAACAAAATAGCTGAATAAGGGTTTGAGAGGAAAGATCATGGCAATTATTACCACCTTTGGGGAATATGGGCTTTTTAGTAGAGAAAACCCAGTTTTATATAAGAATAAAAAATAAAATATAAGACTCAAAGTGCTGATTAATTTTGGTTGGGATCAGCTGAAAAAGGGAATAAAGTGATTTAGGAAGGAAAATATTGGCAAGGAAAGTAAATACTGGTGCAGTGTTAAGAGAACAGAAGTGAGAATAATCCTCATGGAGAATGAATAAAAGTAGGAATGAGAAACAAACTGCTGCACAGAAGGAAACAAAATGGCTTGTCTTGAAAACAGGGACCACAACACTGGCAGAAGGGGATGAGAGCACTGGGGGAAAGGAAGCAAAACTAATGACCACAGATTCAGATATTATTTTGGTAGATACTGTAAAAGAAGTGATGGGATGGAAGACCAAAGAAGAGCGAGAAGCAGATCAGAGGAGGAGGGGTCTGAGAGGAACCCACATTCAGCTTCACCAGTCCTGGTGATGTTAAGGGCAGGGGAGAGGTGCCTGTGACGTTGCTTAAAGACAGCTACTAAATTCCTGCAAGCACTTGGCTTCCTCCTTCCTCCTGCCTCCTTCCTGCTGGGAAGAGGAGGGCTATACAAGGAGACCCAGAGAGGGAAAACAGCTACCTCAGGGAACACACAGCATGGGAGAGGAACATTGTCACTGCTTTAACATACCCAAGGGACACCCTGAGGCCCATAAAAGCTCACTACCTAATAAAAAGTAGTATCTCATGTTACGTCACGTAGAAGCTGCATCTAGGACTCAACTGATTTTATGGCTGCTGAACTCCCATTAGACAGAAACCATGTTCAGCCCTTGCAAGGTGAGGCATGATCACATTTGTGATTTCTCAGGAAAGGTTCAATAGCTCATTTCCTACATAAGTGCTTATATTGTACCTTTGGGAATAAGGTTTGTTTTCCAGAAAGGTAAGGCTGTTAAATCAGGTTCTGACCACCTTGAGGCTTACACAGACAAGATTATCTACTGCCTGGAAGCAGACACAAAGAGAAAATCCTGATCTGCCACATCTTGTAGAAAAGACAACTCCCATGAAATACAACTAGCACAGTAGTCTTAAACTGCACATTTTGGTGCATGCACAAGTTCACACAAGTGTTTTTGAGATGTGACATCCACAAACTCTTTCAAGATTCCAGCACTGAACTTTTGTCTTTTCTTTCTCTTCATAACACCGTAAGTCATGTGTGAAACTTTAACATGTGAATCTCTCTCAGACTCATGAGGCAAACTTTCTTCCATGTACATTACATGGGTAAACTGAAGGAAGTGTGCTTTGATCCTTTATGAGCACTACCCAGTAAAGGTAGATGGAGCATGTTTATGCCAACGTTTGTCCATAGGCTGCAGGACATCTTTCTTACTTTCTCCTTCTGTCTATGAAAGCAGGCCATGGACCAGTCAGTAACTGCAGAATGTGCAGTCAAATATTCTAGCACTAATTTGATCCCTCTCTCTATAAAAGCATGAGCCTCTATCACTTATGCTCAGGATGAGGAGATGTTAGTGTGACCAGTCATACTGTGTGGCATAGTTCCTGGAGTGACAGAGTGTTTCATTCTGTTCAAGTGGCTTACACAGACTTGGAGTTGGCCTTATATACTGTAAGAGTGGATGAGACTTTACCCTCTTATACTTCAGCTGTCCTCCCAGCTCTGCCTGAAATGATCTTTCCACGATTTTAGTACATGTCCACGTTCAGGTGGGGAGATCCCTCCATGCAAAGCTTGCTCTCTGTTGCACATTGCACTTGTCACTGCTGATATGTTTCAGTAAATACTAACCAAGGGTTAAACTGATTTATGGGAGAGATTTTATTTATCATTTTGTCATTTCTACTGGTACTCTGCTGACAGTCTGGTGGTGTAAGTGGTGTTTACTGGATTGCTGCCTCCTTGGGACAGGAATGTCTATGTGTTTGAAGAATGCGTGGAAAATGGAAGAGGGGACCAGACTAAAAATGAACTAACCAGGACACTGTTAGTTTGCCTGGTGTTAGCATACGAACCTCTCTCTCATAAAGGGGACTAAGAGCAATGTTTATGAGAAAATAACCGGCATAACCAGTTATAATGGAAAGTGCTCAGCAGAATGTCATTACTCTTGTGCATTTAGACATTGATGTAAAAGAGTATTACTCAGTTTCACTGTAATTATATAACACAGAGCCTGCACTATAGCTAGAACAAAAAAAAAAGCTTCAATTTCCTTCAGTTTTTGTTGCTAGAATTTTACTGCTTGTTGATACTCCACAGTTTCCTTCATGTACTTTTCCCATAACTACAGCAGCTGCCTTGTCAGGGAGTGAAAAGCAGGCAAAGATTATGTGACAGCTTTAGGGTATTTGCAAAAATAAAATATTTTATAGATGCTTTTATGACCTTTGCAGGGAAAGGCTGAAGTTACAAGAATAAAACCCACTGTTAAAAGCTTTACCCCTTCTGTACTTCACAGCAGAAAGCTAGCACCTCCACTCAGCATGCTAAGGCTATATAGAAAATAGAGCAGCAGCCTCATTGCAGAAAGACATATGCCTGCCACAAGGATATTATGGCCGTAGACACAATCTGACAGTAAAAATGTGGAAGCCTTCACCTAGAAACCTGAAAGATCTCATTCCCCAGATACTTCCAACTCACTGTTTTGCCTTGTATTGACTCCATCAGGGACAGTGCTGGGGAGACAGAAGACGGGGTTTATTTTTGGCTGTTCCCAACCACCTTCTTGTCCCTCACATAGCTGGGAATGGCTTCCGGACAGATTTGCTCCATAACCTTCACAGATACTAAGGTGACGCTGACCAGCTTGTAGTTACCCAGATCCTCTTTCTTGCCCTTCTTGGAGACGGTTGTGACATTTACCTTCTTCTCATCCACTGGAAACTGTCCCCATCACCACAACCTTTTAAAGGTAACAGAAGGAGGCCTTGCAATAGCATCGCCCAGTTTGCCTAGCACCCTCAAACACAGTCCATCTGGGTTCATGGGCTTATGCATGTCCCATTGGCCTAAGTGGTGCCTAACTCCTTCTTCCCTTGCAAAGGGTAATGCTACTCTCCCACATACTCTGTGTAGGCTCAGGAAACCGGGACATGAGATGGCAGGTCTTACCACTGGAAACTAAGGCAAAGCAAAGCATCGGGTACCTCAGCTTTTTTCTGGTCCTTTGTCACAAGGTCCATCCACCAGGATGCCAGCTAATAAATACCTCTGCAATTTCCCTATATGCAGCTGAGGATGCCAACAAGGCATTCTTGTATGCCCAAATGTTGGCAGAGCTAATTTGAATGTCAAGGAAGAAGAAGTTCCTTTTCCTGGCTGCATCTTCCCTCTTCCCCTGCCCCAAGTCTTGCAGTGCTCTTTGCCAAGGTCTGGTGCAGGAGCCAGGCTGCCGAGGTCACCTCGCTGGGTAGTTAGGCTGGACATGAGCTCAGAGGAGGGAAGTTGCAGTCAGAAGGACAGATCAGAGAGACCACACAAGAAAAGGGTGGCTACAATTTTTTCAAGGGATATGTGGCAGATTACTGCCTTGGCCTCGTCTTGTCTTCTGAATTACACCTGCTTCTGGGGGAATTAGGGAGTATATCCTATTCCCTTTTCTCCCACCACCTCCAAAGGCAATCTCATGCAGATTTACTCTCATCACCTTTAGAAATAGGATGGAGCATCCGGCCGCTACACAGGCCAATGGGATGTGACTAAGTGCAACAGTTCATGAGTTGCCTCTGTGAGATTGCCACGTGCTGCTTGCTGAGTTATCTCAGTATTGCTCTTTTTAAGTGCTTTATAGTTTTTTTTGTCAATAACTGTCAAGTTTCAAGACAAGCTGCTTGTTATGGTGCTTCATCTCATTACAGTACCAAGAGGCAGATCCTTGCTTTCTTCGGGCACTCAGAACTCAGCCTGCCTTTGGGGGAGGTTTGGGTGAAAGTGAACAAAATCAGATCCAACATGAATTTGTGAAAAATTGAATTTCAAAGCAAGGGTTCACATATGCCTAGCAGAACTCTTCTTTTTCTCATCTTCTGTCCAGCCTAAATTCAGAATAGTTAAAAGAAGAGAATGAATTTCTGTTTAACTAACTGAATGCAACACTCTGGCATGAGACCTTCTTTCCCCCATGACAGAAGCTTGTATGACCATATCACCTCTGTGGGGCTGTCAGTTTTTACCTTCATTAGTGACAGAGAGACAGAGTTCATAGCCACCAAAAAGCCTAAAGACATTATCTGTCAGTCATCGCCTACTGAAGTCAGATTTTCTTCATCTTTTCAAGAGATAGCAACGGTGCTTCTGGACCACAGTGGCAGATTATTATCTTGCTCACAAGAGTAGGCAACATTGCAGAAGGAACTGTAACCTTCACTATATCTGCATATTTCCATACATCCTTTCCATTTATGATCTCAGTCAGTGTGAGCTTTCTGGAACCTTAACTTTGAAGAAAGTTTAGCCTGTGGTTTAGAGTGATTTTTTTGAAAGTTTGAATAAAACATTAATTCCCTCTCCTTTCTGGATGGAATTCCTACTTATTTCACACATTTTTTATTGATTTCAGAACTGTTTCCCAGAAGTTCTTCCTGTCTGGCATTCTCTAGAACTACCAAATGGAGGACATGGTGAAAAATGTTAGCAAAGAAGTCCCACTCCAATTATTTCCATTGAGATTACAGTTAGAATCCATCCACTAAATCCTGCCCTATGATAACTTGTCCTAGAAAATGCATGGTATATTTATGGTATGTGCCATTATGCAAGCTTGTGTATATGTATATTACAATCTCTTTATCAGTACCATGATATTTGCATTAAATTTCATGGTAGCTACAACCTTCTCTGGAAAAATAAGAAGTCACCCAATTTGAAAGCAAAGATGGGGCCAAGTTTCAGAATGGAAGCTCAGTAGGAAATAAAATTCTTATTTTCATAAGTTAATTAGTCCATAAATCTGGGCCCTGGTCATTACGAGTGGTTTGCAGATGTCAGTAAAGGGAATCTGTCAGAAAATATGAGGTGGTTTTGACCAGAGAACCTTCTTCTACATCTGAATGAATGCTGCATCACTTAGTGTAGGGAATATCTCTGCTCTTCAGTGTTTATTAGGAAGTATCCTCTTGCTACCTTCGTAACTCACTGTATGCATACATACTCACCTGAATGATTAAGAATGTAATAATATACATTTTAAAAAATCACCTTTTATTTTTCTCCAAGTGAATTAACAGCCCTGACAAGTTTTTCCAGCTATACAGTGGCTCCATTAGCTACATATTTCAGTTTCCTGACTCCTTTGCATATTAAACACTGCTGCTGTGAAGGAGACACAGTCTGTTTTTCCTATGCAGAAAGAAGACACGGGCATTTGCAGGTGAGCAAAATGGTCACAGCTGCAGGCACTACACCTGGTTGGCCCATAAGATAGGATGGGACGTCTGGTTGCCATAACCACTTACCTGCAATCATCTAAGGTTACAAATACAGCCTGCTGTGAAATATCCTTTACCTACTAACAAAACCAACCAAACACAAAGGACATATCAATGAGTGGAAGAACTGGGAATAGCCCTGGTCCAATGAGTCATGACCAAAAAATCTGAACCTTGTTATTTCTTGAATCACCAGCTGGTCATAATTTTGGGGGCAGTGATAAATGGTCTGTGTCAGACGTTCTTGACAAAACCTTTCCTTGTGAAACTTTATGACAAAACTGGCATCAGTAAGAGCATTTGCTAGGGGAGGGGGGAAGACCCAGGCTGGAGGCCCTGCTCCATCTGCCTAAGACGCTGCAGCCTCACTCTCCTGGTGAATCAGTCTCTGGGCTACTGGACACACTAAGTGTTTTTCTACCCCTGACAGTCCCCAGTGCTATCATCCATTAAAATCTCTATCAAACTGATGTTTTTTCACTGGCACAGAGGAACTTTTTCACTATGATTGGCTTTAGATGGCATGTCAGAGGAACACACCAGGTTCACAGGCTTTGTGCTGCCTAGGTGTGCGTGTGGCTGCCAGGGTAGAATTAGGCACTCTTTCTTGTAGCAGATACTTAACTTCCAGTTCTAGATGGAAAAATTTCCTCACCAAAATTGTTAGAAATCTGACCAGAACTCACAGTTGCAGCCATGGGCTTCTGGAACAAAGATCAAGAAGCCACACACTTTTTCTAAGCAGCTGAAGGGAGAGATAGCACACTAAGATAGTAATAGTAAAAATTATTTACAGATTTTTGTATATAAAACTCTCAGCTTTATTAGTTCATCAACTGTTCCACAACATACCCAAGTCTGACTGCAATATCTCAGTTCAGCTGCTCATACCCACATGCGCTCTGCTTCCAGAGGGCACACTGCTTTAGCAATGGCTCAGTGTAAGCAGAAATTTGGAATTAATCTAAATAACCTCTTCACCCTAATACTCACGATATTTAGATGTAAGCTGTCTCAAGCCCATGGAGAAAAGTGGAAATTAAGCCTTATAAAACCCCTGATGCTTTGCCTCCTTTAACATCATTCCTTTTTTTTTACTTAATGGTAGCCCTATTTACTTTTTGTAAGTGTACTACTTTAGAAATGTTATAATACATATACTCTATGCTTCATAAATCCAAATGCTGGAACATGAAAATAGTTTTTATAAGAACATTAAGGAAGATCTATCTTTCTTATGTGTACCAAAGACATCACACTGACATTTTTAGGTGATGGACCATAAGTTTGCCAGTACAGCAGACCCCAGGGAAATAATGATAACAATAAAGCACATATTTAAAGAAAGATTTTTAAGATTTTTAAGGCTGTGTTCCACAAAGATATACAGTAATCATATAATTACTTTTTAACTTCGGGTTTTTTGAGAGGACTTCAACTCAGGCTCCAATTTCATGGAAGCAATTTGCCAGAGACAGATTACTCTGGGAACATTTTATAGCACATAGCTATCTTTTTGTGGGATAATCAGGTAGGCAGAGGTCTACATATCAAAAAATGCCCCTGCATCTATTTGCTTTGAATTGTACCTGTAATTATTTGCAGGCACAGAGTTGGAGGATAATTCTGAAAACTGGGGCCTTAATGTCATGAATAATTTATAGCAAATGGGTTTGGGTAATTTGCAAGTTGTAAAGCATCATAAAAGCTAAGGCATTTCCTATATCCATCTGGCATATTGGTTAATAAGGGCCAACTTAGTCAGGGTGTAAATGCAATTTCAACACTAAAGAGGCAAAGGGGCTTTTTCCTATTTGTATCAAAGCCACACGAAGTCCCCTAAGTCTGCTTTTCTCTGGCACTGTATATCCATAGCATTTAACTATTGTAATAATGGATGACATGCATAAACATTATTGAAGGTTAGTTCCTGCTTTGTGCCTAAAACGATTCCCTTGAGAGCACATACAGCTTTAGTTTCACCATTACTCTTGTCAGTCAGTCATATATGGTGGCATTTCAGATACAGTGAATAACAGAGAAATTATTAATAACAGAGAAAATTCTGTACATATGCACACAGTACCAGGACAGACAGCTACCCAGCAATTTTAAGGAGTTTAATTATAATGAGTTTCAGTCATCAATATTTACGTGCAACTGTAGGCCCTTCAGTGGAACACAAACTGGTGTGTATTGGCAATGCTTTAAATACATAATGGAGAAATAGCCATGAATAGACATGAACTAGCTGTGAATAGTTTTATGTAGGATAGGAGGATAAAACCTTGGAAGGCTTCTCAAACACGTACAATGAGGCTGAGCCTGGGCAGGCTGTCTGCAGTATACAGATGCACCATCGGAGCTGATCCAGGACAGTTTGTCGCTATAAAAGCTCAGTTTAGCAACAGCATGATTTTTATCTCACCATTGTATGGCACAGCAAAGCAAGCCTGCCTTACACATACAGTTGCACAGACAGGCAGTCTGTATCTCAGCAGCTACGACCCTCATCCTTATAGAAACAAAACCCAGTGACTCTAATTCCACGTACAGAGCTGCTTGCTTTCTCTCCTCCAAGTCAGAGCGGTGCCTACATTGCACCCCAAATACTCATAACCTTTTCATTTGCTGTCTGGTCTAGCAGGTTACTTTCCCTACTCCCAGGAAGCTAATGCCTCCCTGCCCTCCTCCCCGTGCTCAGGGAAGAGGGCAGGGAGGCATCAGTGTGCTGGTGCTCAAAGCAGCATCAAAGCACAGATCACTTCAGCACACCCAGGGCAAGGGCTTATATGGCTCCTGATCACCCATCACAAGCTGAAAAGAAGAATTTGGTCAAATAGTGAGAATATCCACGGCTAGACCATTAATTACTTGAAGTTAAGTACTTTACAGTGTAGTGTTTAAAGGGTCTGGCACTGCAAGCCAGCACTGTCCATCATGGTTTGCTACATTTTTATTGTTAGCTGTCCTGAAACAGAAGCAACTGTTAAGTCTTGTATGTTATGCTATTTAACACAATTTTCTGTAACCTGTATGACTGTGCAGAACAACAGCAAAAAACACTCTCCTGAGAAAAGATAATATGCTAGAGGCACGTGTCAGCTACTTTTCCAGGAGGTGTTACAGTGAATTACTTGCCAGGTACTTCTACCCTCTGTAGTTACCTGTCATAGGCAGGAGCTGGGAAATCCAAAGATCTTTTCTTCCTTATGCCATGAAGGTGGCAACATCGACCTAAGTGCAAAGCTCACAACTTTTCTCCAAAAATGCAATGCAAATGGCTGGAACAGACAGATATGGAGGTCAATATTTGAATCTGTAAATGGAAATGAGTCACTGCAGTTCTGCCCGCTTTCCTACATCCTTCCTGATATTACAAATGGGAATACAAGCCTTTGTGAAAATCAAAAGCTAGCCACAATGCAAAAGAAAAAGATGGAATTAATAAAATGTGTAAAATACATATTCCCTTTTCAGAACTGAACTGTGCATTGAGACAGATCCTTGAAGAATACATTTGCAAGTAACTCATCTGCAGAAACAATTCTGCTCTTTCTGTTTACTCCTTGCTACCAGTCATGGGGAGGAAGTGCTGGATACTGCAGGGAATTGAAAAGCCAGATTCACAGCATAGACCAGCCAAAATTTGATATGAATGTTCTCATATTAAGATCATTCAAACCAGCACTGTAGTTGCTCTGAACCACCAAAGTAGTGCAGAAGGATGTGTATGCATGCAAAAATGGGAGAAGAGCCTATGCAATATGCTGGAAAGGAACATTATCTGTATTATTCCAGCTAAAGGCCACTTTCCCAAACTGTGCTGGCTAGCTTCTCTCCCAGAAAAGCTATCCAGCAGTTCATAGGACAGTAGGATAATTCAGGCTGGAAGGGACCTCGGGAGCTCTCCAGTCCAACCTTCTACCCAAAGCAGGGCCAGCTCTGAGATCAGAGCAGGCTGCTCAGGGCAGGTCTTGAAAACCTCTGAGGACAGAGGTTGGATGCCTCTCTTGCAGATACACAGTACTAGCCCACAGGCAAGAGTGGTAACTGTCACCGTTGCATCCCCACAGCTGCCACAGGACAGCTAGGCACTGGGTGGGCCATCTTTTGCATGAGGATTATTCAGATTGGATCCCATCATCCCAGGTAGAAAGAATGCAAAGCCTTGACTGACAGATTTCTTCTTGTTTCAAATGCTTCTCTCAAACATGCTGCTGGATGTTGAATAAGCAACTAGCAAATCCTGGAACACTTAAGAATAAATGTTTTTATACTTATAGCAGAGTCTGAAATGTAGGTCTGCTCCTCATAAGTGAGACTGATTTTTCTCTCCTTTTCTGCCCAGTTTGCTGGAGGAGAATGCAAAAACAATCTTCTGAGGAGAATTTCTGAATGCTGCTTTGCAGCAAGTTTTAACTTCAATATAATCCTCATAATCATACCTACAGGTTTTCATGAAAATGGTTCTATTTTCATGAAACTGTTTTATTTGCTGCTGTAAACGTTCTCCCACAGAACAGAGCTTGTCCATCTGCATGTCTTCATACTTAGTGGAGCTCGAGAGTCACTTTTAATGTTTAAATATAAGTAGGAAATAGAAGTATTAATCTTTGTGTCTACTTTAGCAAAGCCTGTTGAAGACTTGCCAGATTCCCACATGCTGTTAACTTCTCCCACCATGCTTAATACAGTATTGCTTAAGGCCTGTTTCTGTGACTTCTTAAAATGTCCTTCTCCCACCTCTCATCTATAGACTTTGAATGATTTTAGCCCTGTTGTGGAATAAATACTCTAAGATAGTTATCATAGGACAGCAGTGGCAATCAGCCACCACTACCTATTAAGTTCTGCTGAACACAAAAGGCCTCCTGCTGCCTCATCCCACCCACAGATCCTCACAGGAAGGGGCAAGGGGACCTTGGCATGTTGTACACTGTGTCTTTAAGCCATTTCAGTACAAGGGAAATTTTGCACAAGGTGCGCTATTCTGGATGCAGAAATTTTGCGATTAACTACCACCATGTCTGAATAATGCAAAAGAATCACTTTCAGAACAAACAGCCCCACATGAAGAAAAACTTTCTTTCTTAAAAAAAAAAATCTTTAATCAAGTAAACCCAGTTGCTTCTAGCAGATGATTTAGATACAAGAAACCATCTCCAACACATGTATGATTCAAGTACTCTTTTCAAAGAAAGTCTTTTGATGAAATAAGGGAATTAAACATCAAAACCAACGTCTATCAATTGTAAAAGACAGCCCTTGGTGTGACAGCTGGTCAGCCGAGGAGCAGAGAGCTGACAGCTCTATTACTCAGTTCATTATCCAAATGTTTCAGAACGTGAGATAGTTTTATTAAAACAGTGATGTGAAAGAGTTATTAAGAAAAACAGCAGAAAATGGTCCGTAAAAGAGAAAAAGAAAACACCAAAAATGTGTTTATCAGTTTGGATGGAGCCACACAGCTGCTAGCTGAGCTTTGCTACCAGCCCACAGGAGCAAAAAGCATCGGCCAGGCACAGTGGTGAACCGCTAAGTACTTTTTGTGGATGTCCTCCCAGGCATTGTCCTGTGAGCAGAAACCTGGTTACCTGCAGGTTCCTGCAGGTTTCTGAAACCCGGTTATCTAATGACACCCGGTTAACTGCAGACACGCAGCAGATTTCTCAAAGCCCTCCTTTCCCTCAGTCCCCACTTCAATATCCTCTGCTCCGGCAGGGCTCCCCAGCGGCCCTGCCCCACAGTGGGGGCTGCTGCTCTTCTCTCCCCGCTGGCTGCTCCTGACAAAATTCACAGGAGAGGAATTAGCTTTGAGAAACCTGCTGTTTATTTGCGAGGACAGACAGGAAACGACTGACAGATGGACAGAGGTCTTGTTCGAGTCTTCTTGTCTTCAGAGAAGCTAAAAATTCTTGGTTTCATGTGGCATGTGCGAAGGATATAATGGCAAATGGTACGCTGGTGGGACTGGCACAGATGTGTGAATTTATACTGGCAGGGCATATTGCTTATACCTATTTACTGTACCTTGTTATGACATGTATTGCATTAGGTGCCAGGCAGACAGGGGGTTAAAGCAGCACCAACAGAGGTCTCCCTGGGTAAGGGCCGGGGAAGACTGTGCTGCTTCATCCTTCACCTGGTGCTACTGCTTGCAGTATTTTGTGTCCTGCGCATTTGTGAAAGCTTTCATGCCACACTAGTGGCAGCGAAACGAGGGGCAGGAAAAGTGGATGCAGCGTGATCTATCAGCAAGATGGTCATGGTCTGATGGTCAGCCCCACAGACTGGTTTCTCCCTTTTTTACACATGAGCAGCCTGTGGTTGCCCCATCACCAAGAGATTAGGTTGGTTTATTTGTTTGTTTTAAATTGTGGTAAATTGAGTAGGGTTGCATCTCAATTTGTGAATCTTTCTGTGTACACTTTTAAAGCCCAACTGTGCTACGCACTCCCCCGCCCGCCAAGACACAGCCCATTTTCACTGCACCAGCTGAGGACCTTTTCAGACCCTTGGGTTGCCAGCAGACGGGAAGATTTACGAGTCTTTCTGGAAAGGAGAGAGTCCGCATGTGCAGCAGGAGCAGGCCGTGCCCTGCCGCCTGCTTCCCCAGCTGCAGGCTTGCGTCCTACAAAGGGGGCTCCAGCCTGCCAGGAAGGAGGTTGAAGAGCCCCCGGGGTGTGTGGTGGCCATTGCCCCTGTGGTGAGCTACCAGAGCTTTCCTGCTTTTTGCTGACTCCTGCCATGCAGTAGTTGCAGGGGAAGGTCCCAGGGGCATTTCCAACTGCAATGACCTCTCTAGCTCTGAAGACCATTTAAGGAGTGGGAAATCAGACACAGGTGAAGGCCTCTGCCAGAAATGCTATTAAGTTACCTTTCCAGGCCATTGAGTGACCTTCCTTTGCTACTTGGGTAGGAAGCCTGAACATAACCACACTCTGCTTAAGAAGAGCACGCTGTGCAGGATGCACCAGCCACCCTCTGAGCCAAGCAGATGTGCATGCACTGGGAAAAGGAAGCACGAAGAGCGAGAAAAAGAGGGTGGGAAAGGCATTTTAATTAAAAACTCAAAACAAGGGGTCAGGGAAATCTGCCTGCATGACTTTGGATCATCACATAAAGACATATTTGTGCCCTGTGGTGCAGTAGAGTTTAGCACGCAAAGCCTGCGCTAATGCCACAAAGCTGGCCTCTGGGACTGGGTGCAGCAGTGTCGGCGGGGTGCTGCCGAGCCGGCACGCATACTGGGGTGTGTGTGCTGCGGCCAGAGCCGGAGAGCCAGAGCTGGTATGCTGCCCAGCTCCTGGCCACCTCTGTGGAGCAGCAAACAGCAAAAATCTAACAGAGCTAAGGAAGCAAGCCTTTGGTGTGTTTCTCAGTTTCATACCACCATAAAATGGAGTTCATCCAGATGTATCTGCACTTTCTCTCTTTGTTTTGATGCGGTTTGGTTTTTTTTTAGTGCCGATAATATAATTTCATGTGCTAAGGGGAGAAAACAGTCTCACTAATAGGACATCAAAGCAAACCCAGGCCATGCTGTGTTTTAAATAAAAAGAAAAACCAGTCTTTTCTCCATGTCATTTTCCTCTTTGCTGTGAATCTACATCAGCAATATTCAAAAGGTGGGAAACATGGAAAACCCTATTTTGGCAAATAACCATATTGTTGCTGTAATGTTAAATTATGCATATGGAAAATATGAGACCCTCAAGGAGACTGAGTCCCTGCCTGCATTCCCAGCAGTGTTACCCTGCAGTCACAGCAAGAAATGCAGCAAATCCACAGAGAGGTGCCATACCCCTTAAAAGCCCCCTATGGTTTACCTCGGTGTAAACCTACTTCCTTAGTGCTCTACTTGGTTTTGCTTTTTAAAGAGCTTAATGGTGACTGAACATTTCTGTCAAAGCAGCTGGGTTCTTCAGTGAAATGAGTTCCTGTTTTGTAGAAGGGCCCTTTGATCATTGAGGCATCAAGAGAACATGCACAGTCAAAAATAATAAAAAAATTTGCTCATAATACTAAAAGCTTTGCTATAATTTAAACACAGAAAAACCCCAACCAAGCAAATGTCCAGCCTCTGTGCATTTTCTTCTGGACAGCAGTGACCCAAAACTGAGACTCTGGGCAAAGTGTAGAGAGTAAATTGAATTTCATATGCATGTCAAAGAGGATTGTCTCCAGTCAAACCTATCACCATGTTTTCAGATGTATTTGCAAACCTCCTTGCTCAGGTATTGTCTTTATTTGAGATACCTAGCGTATAGTAACTCCAACATCTTGTATCTTTCTGGTTCTCTTTTTCTATTTAGAATGAAGTAATTGTTTTCTTTATCAATCTCCTTCCTAATCTCATGTCTACAGTCAGTGCTCTGCAAAGTATCATCTCCTGCAGTGAGACTGTAGTTAGGTCTAACTTTCTAAGCTCTCACTTTTTAAGGTAGATTGTTATTTCCATTGAACTGGGAGCCTCATCAGGCTCTTGTAATAGCCCTTTATAAAGATTTTCTCAGGCACAGACCTGAAAAAAGTGAGAAAACTGTCCTCCTTCTATCTAGAAAAAAAAGTGGCTGATTTTATACAGACATATAACTTCCGAGGCTTGGAGACCCACGCTGTGCATCCATCTGCATAAAATCTTTTTTACCAAGATGAGAATATTTTAGCTCTGTAACACCTACCATGCAAAGAAGTATGCACTGGCTTAGGTTTAACTTTAGTCCCATTGAGCTCAGTAGGAGCAGTCATGTGCATAAGTTTAGACATACAGGTCTTAGCATAATGAGAGACAAAGAAAACATTTCTTCAGAAACCACGTATTAAATTTTTACTCATTTGGATGTCAATAACAAAACCTCCATGAGCCAGGACTTCAACCATGACTGCTGTGTAAAGTGTGATTCAGGCTTATTCTGCAAGTAATTTATAAATATGTCATCTGTCTTGTCTTACTAAGAATTAAATCTGATAACATGAAAAGCGTATCCCACCGTTTTTCAGATAGATCTCATGTCTCCATTTTCAGTGACAAAAAAAGAGAGAAAATGAATTAACTTGTGTTTATGTTTCTTTTGTGCAAAAACCTGATTTTTAATTTTGAATTTGATGAATGTCATAGAGAAATTTAGGTAAAATTCATGTCACCATTTCCTAAATTAATTTGGCTTTATGTAGGCCATATGGCAAGATTCCTCCAAGACAGAAACATAATGACATTAATTTTTACATGTTTTTGTAAAAATGCGCAACCTCCACACTAAAACATTTACAAACATTACATGGGGCTATCAGAAAAAGAGATTAATTTCTATTTTTTTTAATTGCCAGAAAATGCCTTAAACAAGGAAGCTGTTCATTCATAAAGCACACACGGAAGAGTTAAAAGAGATTACTGCTGAAATAAAGCATTTGCCACATTAGGCAAGAAGAAATAGGTTTTCTCACATCCTGATGAGATGGACATGATTAAACGTGTGGACTCCACACACAGCTTTCAAGAGGATGCATCTGCAGTAATAAGAAGAACTCTTAGGCAGCACAAGTATGATCCATTTATACCCAACCAAAAATGGGAAAGAGGGATGATGCAGCTTTATCCTCCCCAGGAAAAGACTCCTGAGGACACCTTGTCCCCTGACATGCTGCCTCCTCTTTGCTCACTGCTCTAGAGGGAAACCCATCCAAGTGTCTCAGCTGGGAGCCCTGCTGGCCTACAGCTAATGCAGTGAGTTACAGTGCTGCTCCTTTTCCCTTTTCCCTTTGCTTTTTTCCTTTTCTTTTTTCCTTTGTTCCTTTTTCCTTTTCCTTTTCATAGAATCATAGAATGCTTTGGGGTGAAAGGGACCTTTAAATGTCATCTAGTCCAACCCACCCTGCAATGAGCAGGGATATCTTCAACTAGATCAGGTTGCTCAGAGCCCCCTCCAACCTGACCTTGAATGTTTCCGGGGATGAGGCATCTACAACCCCTCTGGGCAACCTGTTCCAGTGTTTCACCTCCCTCATCATAAACCCTTTCACCACCCTTTTCCCCTTTTCATTTTCTTTTCCCCTCTTACTCCTCTTCCTCCTCTTCCTTCTCTTCCTCCTCTTCTTCTTCTTCTTCTTCTTCTTCCTTTTTTTCCCTTCCCACTGCCTTTGGCGGAAGGCATGGCAGTAGGAGGTGTGGCTGCAGCACCTCTGCAGCTGGCAGACAACCTGCTCCTGGCTGTCACCAGCCGGGAGATATTACTGCAGCCCACTGAGGCTGGCACACGATACAGAGCTGGAGCCGGTGTCACACCAGGTTTCCCCTCACCTGCATCTTCCTCCAGCAGAAGGGATATGGGGCAGAATAAAAGCAACCTCGAACACAGTAAGAACCCAATTTTCAAAGCCAAGCGAGGGTTTGTTATCAATTTCCAGATCTGTCTGACAAGTGTGTGGAGGGACTCTCTGCCAAATAAGGAGAAATTTTGATTTGGGGGTACTGGTGGGTGAAAAGCTGGACATGAGCCAGCAATGTGCACTAACAGCCCAGAAAGCCAACTGTACATTGGGCTGCATCAAAAGAAGCATGACCATCAGGTCAAGTGAGGTGATTCTCCCCCTCTACTCCACTGTGGTGAGAACCCACCTGGAGTACTGCATTCAGCTCTGGGGACCCCAGCATAAGAAGGACATGGACCTGCTCGAGCAGGTCTAGAGGAGGGCCACAAAGGTGGTCGGGAGCTGGAGCACCTCTCATATGAGGAGAGGCTAAGAGCGTTGGGATTGTTTAGCCTGGAGAGGAGAAGGCTCTGGGGACACCTTATAGCAGCCTTCCAGTACTTAAAGGGAGCCTACAGGAAAGATGGGGAGGGACTCTTTAACAGGGAGTGTAGTCATAGGGCGGGGAGTAACAGATTTAAAATGAAAAAGGGTAGATTTAGATTAGATGAAAGGAAGAAATTCTTTACTGTGAGGGTGGTGAGCCACTGGAACAGGTTGCCCAGGGAAGTTGTGGAAGCGTTCAAGGCCAGACTGGATGAGGCTTTGAGCAACCTGATCTAGTGGAAGGTATCCATGCCCATGGCAGGGGGGTCGGAACTAGATGATCTTTAAGGTGCCTTCCAACTCAAACCATTCCGTGATTCTATGCTTTCTTGCTGCTAAGAGCAGGGCCTGCGGCATGACGCAGTATACCTCTGGCAAGGCATGTGTATCAGCAAGCACAGTGGCACCAGGTGCTTCATGTGTCTTCTGCATATGGATGATGGGAAAGCTGTTAGGTTGGAGCTGGTGTCCTGAAATACGAGGCTGCAAAACTCTCTGTTAAGGGAAGTGAGTGTCCCCACTAAGTGCTGCTGCTCTTGTTCTGGGTCTGCTCCAGGTGGCTGGAGTGGGTGTCCTGTGGAAGGGCAGCATGTGGTGCCAAGCAGGCTGCAGGGCTGACCTCTGATGCTCCAAGTCAAAACAGGGCTGCCCTCTGGTAATGATGCACAAAGTTGGGCTTTATGTACCGTGGCAGCCAGAGGGATCTGTTGGTTTTCTTCACCTAAGAAGACAGGGACCATGGTGTGAATTTGTGCCTTGCTATGAGAGTTTTGTCTGTTCTTGCTTCCCAATCTGTATTGCTTCCCTAAAACTCTCAATGCTGTTTGCCTTTTTGACTTTTGCTGCATGCTGCACCAATATTTTCAAGAGAGTATTCACAGTAGCTTTGAGGTGTCCTTTCTGAATAGCAAGACTTAATGGAATTAATTTAATTTTTAAATTAATCATTAAATAGATATGTATCAGGTTATTTGCTAGTAATTCTCAACACCAGTCCCAAGCACCTTTTTCTAGAAACTAGTACAACTGTGTTTGCTACCTCTGAGCCTTGTGGTAATGATTCCTCCACTAATGAGAAACTTTGTATTTTGTTAGCAGCTCAGCTACTTTTCTGCTGTTTTTTCCCCCCAGACTTCTTGAATACATGCTGTCTGGGCTCATTTGCTATTTAAAAAGTGTGTAGTTACAACAGAAGAAGATTTTAAAGATACACACACCTTTGAAAAGCTCTATGAGCTAACCAGATAGCACTTGAAAAAATAAACAAAATATTAAGGAAACAGAAATTTGTCAGTCAGAAAATTTTTTATGACCTTTTTTTTAAATTTTCTTCTACTTTCTCCCTCTCTTCATTTTGCAAATTCTCACACATTGAATGAAATGTAACAAGGATCACAGCAATTTCTTATATTGATAAGCTTATTCACCTTACTGCTGAAGCTTTATTGAACAAAAATGAATTCTAAATGCCTAATAATACATTTTTACTGCCTTTTCTAGAATTCAAACCTTCAGTCTACCTTCGGTCACAAGATAATGCGTACCACAAAAATTTAGCCACAATAGGGAAAAAACATCTGTGAGAGTTCACAAAGGACAAATTTCATACATAGTATCCTTTAAGTTGGAAAAGACCTTTTAAATTCATCAAGCCCAACCATTAACCTAGCACTGC
>VYZV01034363.1:0-36535 GCA_013401275.1 Pandion haliaetus
TTTTTCCTTTGTTACTTGTACAATTTTTCATCACATTAAAAACACAAAACTGAGGAGGTCTGCAAATGTTGTGCTAGGTATATACACTGCTTTTTATACCAAGCCACAGGGGGCAGCTGCTGTTGTAATATTCATTAACAGCAACAGAAAATTAAATCTTACAAACTTTAGGTTCAGGCTATCTTGTGTCAATGTATATAGCATAATCTATATCCCAATTTATGTCTTAAATAATAATTAAAGTAGCAGGCTGTGCTTATTTTTTTACCCTCCGTTGTGTATTTTCATGGGGAGTTTTGATCCATTGCTTGTATTGCACTTGCAGATTCAGATTCAATGTGTATAAGTAAATTTGTTTATATATGCAAGTAAATATTATTACTATATACATATATGTGCATGTGTGAATTTAGACATAACAATTTGACCCTGATTTCATCTTCTTGTCAAAGCACTGCCATTTATAATGTAATGTAACATGTCCAGTGTAACTGACTTCATCTAGAAATAAGAATCCTTAGGAAACTGGGAATTTATTTTGCAAAATGTTAGTTTCATTTGAAAAAAATTCCAAGAACAAACTCTAGATATGAAAGAGCAAAGAGGAAAAGAAAATGAATGTGAGTTATTGCAAAAAGAAAACTAAGGTTCATTTTCCGGACAGAAATGTGTAGTCAATACAGGCTTTAATGGTGTGTGTATAATCCTTGCCATCAAAGTCTTACCTAAACTTAAGCGATGATTTCCACAGTTTTCCGCATTTGGAGGATTTTCTGCAATAATATTTGTTGTTTCAGAGGTATGGAATAGTATTTCTGAGACTTTAGTATTAACCAGTGACATTACCTATTTGGGAATACCTTATTTTAATCTATTTTGATCTAGATATCCTGAAGGTAAGTCCTTCATTACCTCTTCTGATGCACATGGATCACCCTGAGAGATTAGAAGGGGTGAGGTGGGGTCAGGATGTTAATTGCAGAACACTGGGTACAGTCCCAGGTGCTACAGATCTGCAAGCACAGGGAAAAGCTAGCAACATCTCAGAACTATCAGGGTTTGGTGCTTTTCCACCAAAATAAAAAAGCTCCTTTAAGCTTCCTTCTTCCTTTGTACTTGCTAATGCTGCAGGTTGGGAGTGTGAAGGAGTTACCCTCTAAGAAACAGCCAGAAGTGAAGCTAAGACATGCTGTTGGCTCTTCAATAATTGAGGAAAGAGTATACAGATTTCTTCCAGTGACCCGCTCAAGCCTGGTTAGTGTATATGAGCTGGTTCGTTGGCAATGCTGGCAGAGGAACATAGGGAGGCTTTTCCATCTGAAAAAGCTGGATGAGAGCCTTGGGACCCCTTGTGTTAGTTAATTGAAAAAAACCAGTTCCCAATCCTTAACAGAAGTATTAGTGTACTAGATATTGGAAGGAGGGTTTGCAGATAGGTAGGCAAGACAATATGCATTTCATGAGTTAGGTAGAAAGGTCTCAGATGAGTTAAACTACCAGCTAATTAAACCACTTCCAAAGTGTAACTTTCTTCCTGAACGTCCAGGGCTGTGAGTCTCTGCACAGCATCCCCCCAACAAACATCTTCCAAGGAACTCCCAACACTTTTTTTATTTTTTGTTTCTCCTTTACGGCCCTTCAGAATAATCTGAGAAGTTAATGTAATAATCTCCCACTACAGTGGATAAATATAGGCTAAAGAAACAAACTCCTAACCAGTTAGTTCTCTAATGCTACTTCTGACCCATAAAGGGCAGTCCGAACCTGGTTATTGTTTTACTATATTACTATCCTTCTGTCTTGCTTTCCCACTCATTAATTAAGTACTCTGCTATTTCTGTGATGATTTTACAACTTAGAAAGGAAAGCAAACATGTTACAAAACATACTTCAGTATTACTGTTATCAACCTCACCATCCTTGTCTCCTTTTGCGTAGGTGGTGAGAATCATCTATCCCCATTATCTTGTCAGGTCTTGTGCTTGCTTTAATTTCAAAATGGCTCCATCTCTTCCAGGTTATAGATATTTTTATTCAAAATTTCCATGAATTCCTTTTATTGCTATAATTGTCTCCAATTTCCTTTTCTAAATAAAAATGAAGCATTAGAAATGTGTAACTTGGAAAAGGAACATATCCAGAGTCATAGTCAATTGAGATTCAATAGCTTCAAAAGCAGCTGTATTTGAAAAGCATTAGCCATGTATAGCTAGAGAGCTTCTGTGCAAAATAACTTGACCCAGACAGTAATTTGGGTCATACTGAATTATTTTTTTAAACATTAACAGAGAATGAAGAGTTCTTACCTTGGTTTCCTAGATCTTGAAAAAGTTTTCCCTCTTCAAATACAGATTCACTTTGATATAAAAGTCTTAATTGTGCAGTCCAGGGAACACAGGATCTGAAGGATTAGAGAGATCACATTGAAATTAACCTTTTTCTGAAACAGACTTACAGCACTAGGTCTAGATAATACTAGTCTGGCATGGGTCACAAATTAGGCTTGAGATTGCTTTTCCTTGCACCCAGAGGTAATGAGCCCCTGAAGAGCACTTATAGTGGTAGTAATGTCCTATCTATGTCCTCTCAGTGAAACACAATTGTGAGACAAACACCCTCTTCCAAGACATGGTTGCAAATAAGAGTGAAATGAGCCAATTATTAGAAATCATCCCTGCCCAAGATTTTTCCACAACATACTGCTAAGGGATTTATTTATCTGGAAGAGGGCAAGTGGGCTATACTAGCTGATGACAAAATTGCTACTTATAGTTCCTGCTTTAGGAGGACAGTTTCCATATGTTCTGTGCATAGCAAATGGTGGAGAGATTCTTTCAGAGGGTAACTCAGAGGACTGTCAGGAATTCTCAAAGAGGTCAAGCTCTCTCCATTGACAATGCAAGGAAATTGATGGGACTGGCTTCCTAATTTAGATAACTGCAGGTATAAAGTGTGGCCTTCTCTTCATCTTCCAGGGTAGATTTAATCATTTTAATGATTTTCCAGGATACATGACAGCAGAGTTTGGGTTTTTTTCATATTAGTTCTTACATTGTATTCAAATGGATCTTTAAAAAGTTCTGTCTCTCTTCCTTGGGGAATTTACTTTAGATTGCTGTGGTATCATGACAATCTTCAAAACAAATGTGCTTTTACCTGAGAAACTAGTTCATCTGGTATGTTTCATTTGGATTTTTGCTAATTTTATGGTGGTAGGTGCATTGATCAGTGGTGCTCATACAAATTATAGTTTTTAAATTGCTATAATAATAATTACAATGATGCCCAAAGAAGCGATATTGGTGCAGGGATTTGGAGGAAAAGCAGTGATTCTTTGAGTTTTGATGTAAATCTGTTTGGAGGGATTCTATGTTTCCGGTCATCTGTACAACATAGGCTCACAGATAAAATTATTTAAAATCTATTCTCAAAAAGAGACTATGAAAAAGTTACACTCTGGTGCTAGGTTGGCAGACAAAACCTAAAAGGTGTTCATTACTGGAGATAAAGTTGCTGTGTGATGACAGATGTAAGACTGACAGTATGTCCAAGCTGAAACTCTCAAGTGTCCAAGAAAAACTATGGTTACATCTTCGTACGGACTACTTGTATATAGTTTGGGGATGTTCATTGTAACTGTGTCCCAGTTTCAGCTGGGATAGAGTTAATTGTCTTCCTAGTAGCTGGTGCAGTGCTATGGTTTTGAGCTAGGTATGAGAAGAATGTTGATAACACACTGAAGTTTTCGGTCATTGCTAAGTAATGTTTAGTCTAAAGTCAAGGGTTTTCAGTTTCTGATGCCCAGCCAGCAAGAAGGCTGGAGGGGCACAAGAAGTTGGGAGGGGACACAGCCAGGACAGCTGACTGACCAATAGGGTATTCCATACCATGTGATGTCATGCCCAGTATATAAACTGGGGGGAGTTGGCCTGGGGGGATCACTGCTCAGGAACCAACTGGGCATCGGTCAGCAGATGGTAAGCAATTGCATTGTGCATCACTTGCATATGCCAATGCTTTTATTATTACTATTGTCATTTTATTCGTGTTATCATTATTAGTTTCTTTTCTTCTGTTCTATTAAACTGCTCTTATCTCAACCCACGAGTTTTACTTTTTTTCCCAATTCTCTTCCCCATCCCACTGGGTGGGGGGGAAGCGGGTGAGCGGCTGTGTGGTGCTTAGTTGCTGGCTGGAGTTAAACCGCAACAAACTGGTATGTTACTAATGAGGTGATTTACATAGTGGTATTCTCAGGTAGTCTTTTTTGTCTTGGAGGAAGATGGCTTTTTGGTTGACAGTAAGTTTAAGGATGGTTTTGACAGTCCTAGTATTTTGTCAATGACAGTTCTGTGGCTGGATACTACAGGACTCCTTGAGGTATCACTCTTTGGGGAGCATGTAAAAAATATCCAGGGAGAGGACAAAAGCAGGATAAGCTTTTGAGATTCTTCTTGAAACTGATGAACCACTTCCTCTAACACGTATATCCTGAATCAACTTTGGCCAGGATAGATCAAAGGCATGTTATTTAAATATATAACTAGAAATGAATTGCCACCATTCTAGAATATATTCCTGATTGATTAATCACACTTCTGGTGAATTTTCTTTTTACATTTGTGGTTTGTGCTTCAACTGTCCTCTACTGTCCCTTAAAGAAAAAGTGACTTTACCAAGGAACTTTTTACTTGCTCTTTCACCTCAGGAAACAAAAATCCTATGCAGCTCTCTAAGCTAATGCATGATCATGCAGACCACATTTGAAGGCCAAGTACTGCCAAGCTTAGAATATCCATTTCTGTGCCCTGACAAATGAAATTTTCCTTCTTCACAATGAACCTCATTTATTTCAGTATTGCACAAGGAAGCAAATTCCTAATGATGATGAGCATTAAACAGTAATCTTTGAGTTTACCTTAATATTCCCTCAATCCTTTCCTCTGCAGCTGTTGGTATTTTCCTTTGCATGTATGCCTTGTTGGTTCAAAGTAATTTAATCAGATTTTTTTAATTAAATGTATTTTTCATTTTAATTGGATATAGATTCAGCGTTTTTCTTCTTGTCTATAATGTCCATTTCTACTAATATCTAAGCTTGCAAAATGTCATCTTAAAACTTTATCTAAAAAAATAAGTAAAATGAATATCCAGTTTTACTTTTATTGCAATCAACCTGACGCATGATGTTGTCTTTCATCTGGGAAATGCTGAAAGACACTCATAAAAAACAATTAGCATGCATCTTGGGAAGGAATCTGAAGAATCAAAGTAAGATCTCAGTTAGAAGTTTGTCTGTGAGGTTACCAAGACCATCTGCAGCACTGTCACTGAACACAAGGCACAAGATCAGGAAATCCAGATATTTGCAAGATGAAATACTTAGGAACTCTGATAAAAAACTAATTATCTTCTGTCTTCATAAGCCATAGTCACAAAAGATGACATGTTGGGAACAGTTTCATATCCACAGATGCCCAGTGACAGGTAGTATTCTGATCTAAAATAGCTTTCCAATTATACTACATTTTTTGACAAATACTGTGTTTTGCTTTACAGAAGTTCAGACAAATGTTGTTCGATGTTCCTGATGCTTCTGTAGTCTGAAATCAGTTGAACTTTGGCCTCACCAGTAGCATACTAAGTATCACTGACACATCAGTCAGTGTCCTCTTGAGATATTTTAAATATAAATCTGTCCTTTTTCTTGGAAATAAATATGATATTCAGCCTGATTGCAGGTCATATCACTTTTATGCACTGTTATGAACTTTCTTTTCAAAATCCAAAATTATTTTACATTTACAATATACCTATCTTTTCTTTCTTTCTTCCCTATGCTGGTTTCTGTGCTGGTTCTTCTGTGACTATTTCAGAACTCTGTTTAGATCAGGAAATTTTAGATGATGGCTAAAATCCTTTCATCCTTTTTCTCCAGAGGTCTGGAAAATGTAATGTAACTATGATGTAGAGAGGGTCTATGAATGTTATTAAATGATCCCTGAAATTTCACAGGCCTTACTGCTTTACTGCTGAGCTTAGAGATTTTAGAGGAAAGGAAATACCTTGCAATCTCCACTGACTTCGAGGAGGATGTGGCCAAGCATTGTAAGGCATGCTAAAACTAATATATGAATGTAAATTTCTGCAATCAGTCAGGCCTGAGTTATGGACCATTGTCTGCTATTAATTCACATGGAATCCAATGATTATCAAATGGTTGCAGTTGACCTGTTTTGGAGCAAGATTCTAACGTCTAATTAAAGTATCCATGAAAAGTAACTTAGTTTTCCTGTTTAATTTTTTTTTTTACTTCAACACAAACATTGAATCTGGGAAAATCAAATAGTTCTGTCTTGCTAGTTTTCCTATTTCAGATTTTAAACTCAGGCAATTAATTTTTAGTGGAAGTAGTAAGAATAAGATAGAATAAGGTATCTTTTATTATACATCCAAGTAATTATAAAGTTATTAAGATACAAAACTTAAATTTGGCGCAAATGTTTAAATAGTGTTGGAATGTTATACATGAAAAATGAAAGGTGTGCCCCAATTGCAGCATCGCGTTTCAGATCTGGAATCTGTTTGACAGCATTCTTAGGTTGGCTTGGCTATATCGTAAGAATCTCAAGGAAAATAATAAGGCATAGGAAATAGTAGCTAATTACAGTTTTTGTTTATGAACTGATTCGCTGAAACACGTTAGATTGTATATCTTCTCTACAACTACATTATGCTAATTAGCTAATAACACATCTTCCAAATGATTTTTAAATAGCTCTGTTTAGATTCTGACTCATACAAGTAGCAAGCTGTTACTTTTTTTGCTTGAGCTACAGTGACTGATTAAAAATTATGTGCATGACTCAAAAAGAAAAGTTCAGGGTTTATATAATCATAAAAATGCTTAGGCAGTCCAGTTGAAATAAAAAATGCAAAAGTGTTGCCGTTATTACAGGAGTGAACAAAATTAGATTTACATTCTTTCTGTTTAAGTGTATGGAAACAGGTCCTACAGTTTTAACCTGATGCATACAAGAGAAAATTAATACACACTATAAAATACACACTATTATTTTGTAGTTAGTGTAATCTATAAAAGGGCAAAAATAAAGATATATTTCTGTACTGTTTTAAGCCAGAATCTTCACTTGGAATTCTCTGGTTTACTCCCCGCCATGAATCAGTTACCCAAGAACTGTCTGGATGTGTTCAGATTGCCAGTGTAGGACTACAAAGAACCTCATGAAGTAGAGACAAAAGCAAAACATCTTGGAAAAGTATGACATGTCATAGAGTTTTAGCCACTTGAAACAGTTTGTTAGAAAATAGCCCAGTTGTTTAAATCACTTAAGGAGATATCAGAAGAAAACCACTAAAGAACTTTGTATATTAATTTTTTATTTAAAAGCATTCTTGTCACTATAGGTTATAAAATTAAAAAGAGAAAGAAATCCCTGCAGATTCAGCTTTTTCTAAACATTGCCCAAGAATATAAGACATAGTAGGAGTAGAGATCTAGAAGATCTCAAAGTACTCAAAGAACTAGAAATAATGCCAATATCTTTTGCATTATAATTGGTGCTTTAAATAATCAGTATTGAATTCTGGTCATTAATACTGATTTCCCTTGTAGTGTGACAGTGTGCTTATAAACATGTTTTTGAAAATCAACCTACATTGAAATTGGAATATGCTAACCTATGATGATCACATTATATCCTCATTTTGTAATTTTGTTTACTGAAGGAGAAGTAAAGGGATCAAAAGTGCTTGCACAGTTAACAAGGTTCACTTTTGTTTTCTTCAGTCATCTAAGAGTGTTTTGAATCAATACTCTTTCAGCAATCTTTCTGAGATCATCATTTTCATGTTTTACAGCATTTCAACTCCAAGGTAGTACCCACATCAGAAAAAAATCAGTATTTCTTCTTCTAAATAAACCTACATTTATAGATATTGCTGAGAAATTAATGATTAAGGATTCTAATTTATCAATCCTAAGCATTTACATGATTTTATGGGTACATATGCAGCACTAATTATGCTACCCTTGTCTGCACAGAATTTACCTTTAGAGCAGACTTGACTGAGGAACTCTTTCTGAATTTCATATGGCTGGGTTAATATCAGAAATTCTATTGATCGCTGGTTTACTTTTACTATCTCGATTGAGCAAATACAGGCAATGAACAGTTTTGATGCAATACTGTAGTATTACTTAGTAGAATGATCTCATCCTCATTCTGTGTTTTGTTCCTGTTGGCATGGAAAGGGCAAGACAGAAAAAGATAGTGATAAATTACCCCTTCTATGAAGTGTCCTTCTAAACCTCTTGAAAGTGCTTCATTTTTTTTCCTTTTTCAAGAACTATTAAGAGTATTCTAAAACTGCAAGCAAAAATTCCATCAAAGAACTGACCATTTCATGTCTTTATATTTCTGTAGTCTACATCGTATTTTAAATTCCAAGACAGTAGGAAATGTCTGGATATGCTTTTAGCGAAAGTTAAAATATATGTAATTTTTTTTAACTCTGGAATTCATTTGATACCCAATATTGAATTAAGTTTTTTCATGGTGAGTGCACTAATGATGAAACTTCAGTTCACATTTTAAAATTAATTTAAATACCCTGCTAACTCCCCTTTCCTCCATACATTTTAATTAATGACAGGTCCGTAGAAAATACAGAGAGCTAACTGTAGGTGCCAGAATCCTAATGTCCTTCTTCCCACACAAGCAAATTGCTGGGCCGGAGAACCACACTCCTATTTCCATGCTCTTCTAGATCCATTGAATTTTGTATTCTTTCCTGTGTGGCAGCACAACTTTAGGAAAGTTGGAACGTATTCCCTAATAAGTCTCATCAAAAGCTAAGCTATGTGTTGCAGAGCTTTTAACATTGGTGTACTTTCATATTTAGGAGCCAGTGGTACACTGTTTCCACATTAGATATACAACTTCAGTTCATGTTCTGATATTCTGCTGTAGGTAGACAAATCTGCTCTGAGCATCTTAGCAGAACTTGTAGAAGCATATTTCTGGGGGAGTGCCAAAGATTTTCTGGCAGCTCAAGGAAATTATGGATAGATAGAGGAATTTACCATAATTCTTTGGAAAACCTCTAAGAAGTGAACAGATACTGACAACACATGCTAGACCTTTTCTCAAGAAGGAAACTAGATAAATGCTCTGATGTGAGCTCTTCCTCCAAACTCAGAGTCTGAAAAGCAGCAGTAACAACACAACTGCAGTATGTTAGCAGAGGCAATCCTGGCAACGAGTTAGAGGAGGCAGAGACGAAAGCTGTAGCTGATAGGAGCTATTGCCATAGCAGTTTCCCATCTGTGGTAGGCGCTATGCAGTACTTGACAATGATGTCACCTAAATGGAACATCTTTTTTAGACCTAAACATTAGTCACAGACTGGTGGATCAGAGTCAGATTTTCATTCTAGCATGTGTCTATCCTAGATACATACATTCAAACCAAAATAAAAAAAGCTTGAATACCTTTTGGCTTAGTGACCTGTAACAGTGTATTGTAATCACAGCAGTAATACTGTTGCCTGCAAGTGTGACTGTCTAGCTGTAAAAGATAGGTATTTCTAAAAATGTGAGAGCTATTGTTGATCATTCTGACATGTTTCACCTCCAATAAGCCTAAGGGAGCTTCTGCGTTCCTGAATGTGTAATAGCAGGAAGAGGCAGTAGTTGGTATTTACGGGTCTTTCTTTTGTCTCAGCCTGGCAAACTTCTACTCTGCATTAATTTTCTTTCCAGGCAAACGGTGTAATCCCAGAACTTTAAAGGCCACACACAGGAATTATTTTCTCAGTTTACTAATGCTCCAGTTCCCACGGGACTGATGCTTACAATATTTCTCTACTTTGTCAGTTAGGCACTGTGGTCAAGTTACTAGCCCTATGGCTTGTATAATATTGGTCTATTGTAAACTAGGTACACTGTTGAAGCGTTTTGTGATCGGCTAAGAGAAAAATGATAGTCGGGATCTAAGTAACAATTGCTTGTGTCTTGATAATTCTTGTTGTTCAAAGGCTTCATTAACTCCTTTCTGATAATGAATGTAAGCTTCATTATTATCTCCTGAAGTTTGAATTAATTCCTTTTTTTGTCACTTTGCTTTTGCACATTTTACCAGTGACCATATGTGAGTAAGTTATTCTGCTGCAATGAATCCTTTTCTGTGGCTTCAATATTGTTGATTGTCAATGCAAAATAGACAGAAAAAAAGAGACAGATTGCAGAAATAGGATTTCAGATGTCAGTGTGACTACTTAACCTCAAATCTGAAAATATCACATAATTTTCCATATATGTTCCATAATCACTTCCTTGTTCTCTCTAGTACTATGCTGAAGTTTGGGTATTTACTACTGAAACGAGAAGAATCATTTTTGCTTTTCATACACTTTTGTAACAGAAAAAATCCACCTTAGAAGAAGATCTCCAGAACTCTAGATTCCACTGAGCTTCAGCTACCCTGTATAAGAATATTTTGCAGTCCATCTGTGAGCAGAAATTATTAATACTTTAGGTAAAATAAACATTTCTCCAAAATTATGAAATGACACATATAAACCAACACAGGTGAAATAATGTAAACACATGCTGCAACATCTCAGTCAATAGCTGAGAATTTGCAAAGTCAATAATTATGTGGACCTGTGCCATGAGCACTCTCTAGTGCAGTTTAAAGCGTGACAGGCTCTGACCCATCCCTTCAAAGAAGATGGCTGCCACTAGCATCCCCGACTCATGCATGTCTACACTCCCTGAGATAAATCAGTGTTGGTTATATAGGGTATCTTCCTCAGCATTTCATGAGGATGTTTTCTCTGCTTCATTCACCAGCTTAGAACAATCACATATCTGCATAGCTGGTGCTTCTGTAAAAAAGGTTGCTCAGAGATACTGTAGTATGTGCCAGTGAATCTGTTGGGCACATACATGTTTTGCTTCTGCATTTTCACACAATTCTTCTAGTCATGAGGCTTCTAGACTGATGGCAACTACAGTGGCTGCTGCCCAGCCTCTAGGGACTTCCATTTCTGCTAAAGATAACCAGGAATGGTAAGCAGAGGGCATATTGACTCAAAGAGTCAATATATTCATTGGCTCACAGAGTTTTCCATTTTCCCCAAATCATAAGTGATTCTGTCTCTTTTGGAGATAGTATTCCTCTTCCAGAAAACAGCTGTAGACATCCCACCTATCTAGACAGTGATGGTCCCCAAGGTTAGAAGTTTTGTTTTATTTTCAGGAAGTCTGTGATGTGAAGCTTCCACATATCAGAGCAGTAGTATCAGAGGTGTCAATTGAAGACTTCTACAGCCAGGCAGTCTTCTAGACAGCAATGTCATAACCACCTTAGAATTAGCTCCAGAAGAGATGGCATCTGCTTGTTTCTTGCTGATATTCCTCACTGATAGCAAATGCTGATAGCCTTTTTTTTTTTTTTTTTTTTTTTTTCCCAAAACAAAGACCTCTACTTTGGATCTCATGGAGAGAACTAGAAATTCCTTCTATTTATGACAAACTTTACTAAACACTGGGGAGCTTAAACTTGATCTTGGAACAATGGATAACTAGACCTACTCACATTTTAAGATCTAGCAAGACTGAAGGAATCCAAACTATTTGCTTCTTACAGTCTAAAAAGTACCCTGTAGTGAAAATCAGTGTATTGTTTAGAATATCGTGTTCATGAAATGTACAGCTCTTAAGAGTGAACAAAAATTTGTAGAACAAGTACAGGATAGATAGTGTTTGCATAGATTTCTCTATCGTTAGCTAGATGACTGTGAATACTTCATTCCATTTTGAAGGAACTACTTAGAGCTGTGTTTCCAATAACAAAGTCTTTTTTTTACACTTCTAATGTCATAAAAGAAATTGCCTCAGTAAAACATGGACAGGAGACACTGTGATCCAGAAAAGGTTTCACCAGAGGACTAAGACCTTTCCTTATTCATTTTAAACTGTGTTCAGTTTTGGGCCCCTCGCATCAGGAAAGACATAGTGGTGCTGGAGCATGTCCAGAGAAGGACAATGAAGCTGGTGAGGGGCCTGGAGCACAAGTCTTATGAGGAGAGGGTGAGGGAACTGGGGTTGTTTAGTCTGGAGAAAAGGAGGCTGAGGGGAGACCTTATCGCTCTCTACAACTGCCTGAAAGGAGGTTGTAGTGAGGTGGGTGCTGGTCTCTTCTATCAAGTAACTAGTGACAGGACAAGAGGAAACGGCCTCAAGTTGCGGCAGGGGAGGTTTAAACTGGATATCAGGATAAATTTCTTTACTGAAAGGGTTGTCAGACATTGGAACAGGCTGCCCAGGGAAGTGGTTGAGTCATCATCCCTGGAGGTATTCAAAAAGCATGTAGACGGGGCACTTCATGACATGGTTTAGTGGGCATGGTTGATGGTTGGACTTGATGATCTTAAAGGTCTTTTCCAACCTAAATGATTCTATGATTCGATGAAAACAATATACATCCTTATTTCAACTGCACTGTTTCCCAGTATGATATATCAGCACAGTGTTGCCTATGTAACTTAAATATTAAACATGTTTTTTCTGTAAAAATAACAAAAATTTGTTTTAAACTTTCCAAAATAAAAATTTCATGGTGAGAATTAGCTACTTCTTTCCTAGCCAGTTGTTGGTCCTGCCCAATTTGTTAATTTTTTCCCTTCCTGTCTCCCAGGCTTAATATTTTTGCCCTTTCAGTTCCAGTCTGAATTTAAAATTTCTGTTTTCAGTCTCTGTGTACTGATGAATTTGAAAATTTTTTTTTTTCTTTTTTTTTGTCTGGGAATTTGGCTAGGAGATGGAATTTTATTACATTTCCCAAATAGTAACTTTTACCTGATGTCAATAAGAAATTATATGCCGTTATCAGCCACTGTAAAATGAGCAAGTGGAATTATTCTTCTAAGCAGTTCTCTTTATCAGTAATTTAAATTGCAATTATTGGTTAAATGAATTTTCCCAATTTCAGCTGATCACAGTAAACATCTTTGTTTTAAGCTCACGTTGATGGTTAATTTTCATGAGTGTATAAGTGTTAATTGAGCCAAAAATACATCTTTCAACTGGATATCAAAAGATAATCACCATTGGGGTGTCTCAAACATGAAACATTGAAAACTAAGTAATTCTGTATGTCAGGAGCTGTGATTATTATATGAGAACCATACTGTTAGGGTGTCCTTTTTAAAAAACATGACATACCAAATTGCTGAAAACTGGTGTTTACCACTGTAGAATTTCATTCTTACTTGTCATGTTAAATCTTGTCACTTTTTGTTATGTTGTTTCTCATCATATTGCAGTTGGATGTGACACATTCGCTTACATGACATGACTCATTGCAACCTGAGAAATCATAGATTGGTTGGAAAAAAAAGTTACTACAGAGGAAGAATGTTTTCAGAAACCTTCTTCGTGGAATATATGTTACTGACATTGCTTTTTTTCTCTCATAAATGAGTAACCTTTTACACACCTTATACTTCATTCTGATCCCCTACTCTTGTCTATTGCCAGAAGTTATTTGTGGTTTGCACCTTTAAACAATCTACATAGAGGTTGTATATAGTTATACCGTACAAATGTAAAATACATATAAAATTAACATTATCTTTTAACTTTATGGCCACGGTATCATGTTATCCCAGTACATTTCTATCATGGATCTAGGTTGACCTAGTTTTGCAGAATGTGGTCTTAGATTCTTAGGAGTATAAGTTAGGTATACTTGAGTTCTTGCTAGCAAATTTTTGTTGAAGCTGTTTCTGGAGTCAATTGTATGTACACCCAGAGAACCTAATAGGTGGACTGTAGTAATTAAGCTGACAGGTCACAGAGTTAAAGAATCACAGAATCACAGAATGGTTGAGGTTGGAAGGGACCTCTGGAGGTCATCTGGTCTAACTGCCCTGCTCAAGCAGGGCCATCTAGAGCAGGCTGCCCAGGACCATGTCCAAGCAGCTTTTGAGTATCTCCAGGGATGGAGAATCCACAATGTCTATGGGCAACCAGTGCCAGTGCTCAGTCACCCTCACAACAGAAAAGTGTTTTGTTGTGTTCATATGGAACCTCCTGTGTTTCAGTTTGTGCCCATTGTCCTGTCACCAGGCACCACTGAAAAGACCCTGGATCTGTCTTCTTTACACCCTCCACTCAGGTATTTATATACATTGATAAGATCCCCCCAAGCCTTCTCTTCTCCAGGCTAAACATCCCCAGCTCTCTCAGCCTCTCCTCACAGGAGAGATGCTCCAGTCCCTCAACAATCTTAGTGGCCCTTCACTGGACTCTCTCCAGTAGCTTCATGTCTCTCTTGTACTGGGGAGCCCAGAACTGGACACAGTACTCCAGAGGAGGCCTCAACAGTGTTGAATAAAGGAGAAGGATCACCTCCCCTGAACTGCTGGCAACGCTCCTCCTCATGCAGTTCATGATACTACTAACCATCTTTGCCTCAAGGGCACGTTGCTGGTTCATGTTCAACTTGGTGTCCACTGGGACCCCCAAGTCCTTTTCTGCAAAGCTGTTTCCCAGTTGGGTGGGCCCCAGCATTATACTGGTGCATGGGGTTGTTCCTCCCCAGGTGCAGGACTTTGCACTTCCCTTTGTTGAACTGGACAAGGTCAGTGACTTCCTGTCAGCCCATTTCTTCAGCCTGTTGAGGTCCCTCTGAATGGCAGGATTGTCGAGGTCCCTCTGAATGGCAGGATGATCCTCTAGTGTATCGACCACTCTTCCTAGTTTTGTGTCATCAGCAAACTTGCTGAGGGTACACTCTGCCCCATCATCCAGCTCATTAATCAAGATGTTGAAAAGAATCAGATCCAGTATTGACCCCTGAAGTACACCACAGGTTACTGGCCTCCAACTAGAGTTTGTGCCTCTGACTGCCACTCTCTGGGCCCATCGGTTTAGGCAGTTTTCAATCCACCTCACTGCCTCATCATCCAGCCCATACTTCATCAACTTCTCTGTGAGGTTCTTATGGGAGACAGTGTTGAAAGCCTTACTGAAATCTATGTAGAACAACATCTATTGCTCTCACCTTATCTACCAAGCTAGTCATATGTAACTTGAGTGCATGGAAGCTGAAAGTTGCAAAAAAATAAAAGTGATATGTCTTACACCATTTCTTTCTCATCAGTAAGGGCCTACATGAATTCACTGGAGCTTCTTCTGTGAAGGAAGCTGTATGATAACTTTTCCTCTGATCCAAGCTAGTCGTGTAGAAAGCATCACGTATTTCAAAACTTTAAGGTCTGTGGTCCAAATCAGAACTTTTGAGTTTTTAATGTTACCACCACAACATTGGGAGATAAGTCATAGCATGGCTATGCTGAGCCCATGGAAGTATGCATGCTAGCAGCTGAATCTTTTTACGAATGTCTGAAGAGCTCCCTACTTATTTCATGAGTCCCCTGATGCAGCACTCAAAATATTGCCTTAAAAATCTGAGCTAGAACTAAAACACTGAAAGTTTCTGCTAAAATTATTAAATACATTTACTTGCATTTCATTTGCCAAGAATATTGTAGAGAAATTCTTTTCTGGTTTCCCTGGGAACACTCTTGTAAATGTATAGAGATTCAAAATGTAAAGAGGCTGGTGAAAAACTTGTGAAAATAAAGTGAGTTTGCAGTTTTTCTTCCCTGATAATTGTATGAGAATGAAAACCTTTGACAAGAAAAGAGTGAGAGCATATGATTTTCTAGACATATGGGAAACGTGTGCAAACTCAAGAGGCATGAATTATTTCTCTTGAGCAAAAAAAGGCTTAGCAGATGTTAGTGTGCAATAACTGTGTAAATATTGTGGGGGCTTAAAGCATGGTAATTTTAAAAATTCTTCAATAGGAATAAAGACACATGAAACTGCAAACAAAATATTTTTACAAAATTCACAGGTGGTAAGTATTTCACTAGTTACTTTTCTCTGTTTTGTTTGAGCACGTGCCAGTAATTTCCCATTAAAGGTACTGGTCAGCAAGAATATGGGATTTACTCTAGAAAGTGTTGTCATTCTTGATCATTACAACTTACAAAGATTTTACTGTTTTAAGTACATTAATCTGAGGATCAGACCCAGCTGTTCAGGGGACAGGGCAGGCTGTCAGCTGTAATTGCATCACATGACCAGAAGTACATATGCCCCATTGAGCACTGTTGGTGGAGAGATGGAAAATTAACCCTTCCAGCACATCCCTACCTGCCATCCATGAAACTTGACTAAAATTTGTCTAAGTAGTGAAGTAACTGGGAAGCATTTTGCTCAAAAGGAATGATATGTACACGATAAATTAGGCTATACAGGAGGGAGTAAAGATTGTTGTTAATCTAAATGAAGATAAAACCTAAATATTATTAAGTAATGCCAATACAGTATAACTCAAAAATATGAGGTCTCTGTCAATTAAACCAATATGGGAACACTCTACATGCATTCATTAATGGAGTAAGAATGAGAAAAAGTAATTAACTGTCAGTTTTCAGGCTTCAGGTAAACAACACTTCTCACAGGCAAATATTATAGACAGCCACTACATTGCCCTTAAAAGTGAAATATATTTTACACATATAAATAATAGCATTCTGCTAAATGTAATATGAAAATTCAACCTGGTATATCAGCATTAGATTGAGTGCTGTGCACAACACTGACATGACTATAAAGACTCCCTAAGGTTAAATTGGGCTCCTGCACTGAAATTCTAATTAGAAATATGAGTGCTCCAACTCTGTGTAAGTGCATGTGTGTTTAATTATTTTCCCTTTTTACCTTACATCTTTCATTATTCCGTAGTCCTTTTCTTCCTCCTTTCTTGCTGTTTTCAAGCAACCCAATCTCCTCACTTAATCTAAGTGTAGGACCTTTCTTTAAGTTGGCATTAATTGACAAGCAGTGTTTAATTATTATTTTTCATCTCTGAAGAGACCTGATATTAACTCACCAAGGGCCCTAGACAGCATCTCAGCCCTTTGACTCATGTGGCACAGCTCTGCCATCTTCTGACATATCCTCTTGTCAGCAAGACAGTCATTTTCCTTAGTGTAATACCAACAATATTTTGTCCATACTTTGTCTTTAGGAATTTCCTACATATTTAATAGTACACACAACATTTTTAATGGAGGATAGAGTTACTCTGTACCTGAGAGATGTGTTTAAACTGGGTGGGACAGCTGGTTTCTTTCTTTATCACACTAAATGACACTTAAGAAATGTTAGTTTCACAAATAGGAGTACAATACCTAAGCTATCACAAGAACATTATGTTTAGCGTTATTTTCTACTATTACATCTCACTCTTAAAAGACTATATTAATTTCTTAAATTATTCATGTATAATATTAATTTCTTTCATTTTATTAAAGAAATGCAGTGGAATAATCTGATTTTGTGTGGAGTTATTCCAGTAAATTCACTGGCTGTAATAAAATATTTTCTATTCTAAAGGTGTGAATTGTGGTGGAGAAGAGGCAGTGTGTAAACTTGATTTTGATAAATCAAAATTCCTTGTAAGAACTGCTTATAATTTACAATTTCCCTCTCCTAGAATCAAATCTTATTAATTTTAAATCAGGAATCTCCCCAAATTCTTAATGAAATTCCAGCACACAAAAAAAGAAAAAGTTTTCCAATTTTTCTCAGCAGGTACAGATTTATTAGTGAAAATTGAGTGATCAGTGTGAGTCATTTGGACTCAGAATGAAATATTAAAAATTTGATTATTTTTTGGATTGGTATTGAGATTCATGTTCATCTGCATTGAAAATACATTGAAGTGCAAATAAGGTGAAGTGGAACAGATAAAAACATGTACAAGGGTCCTGGAGTAACTAATTTCCTTTCCTGGGCAAAACTAAATTCAAAGGTCTAAAAACTCCATTTAATTGCTGAATTGTACTTTGTCGAACCTTTGCTTTCTGCAGCATTGATGTACCCTAAGCTTATTCAAAACTTTACCTATAGGCTATTTTTTTTAGAGCTACAGTTTCTTAGGACAGACCTCCAAATGGAATACATGCACAGTCTTTCTCTATAGCTATGTTTCTTGTCAGTCCCAATAAAAGAGGAAAAATACAAGACAGCCTCTCCAGCCGCAGGAAAGTCATAACCCCAACTATCATTTGGTAAAAGGTCCCTCACTGCTTGTTCTTAAGCTATTCCTGGTCTATTCTGTAAGGGGAACCATGACATCAGTAAATAAGAATCTGAAAATATTTGGCAAACCTGTTTAAAAATATGTAAATACTAGACAATGCCATAATCAATGCATATTCTATTATTAAACATTATTAGAAGGTAACATTAAGTTCCCTAAAAACACAATTAATCTCTGTAAAATATTTAGCTTGAGGAGTCTAATTAATATAGCATAGGACCCAACTAAACACTGGCCTGAAAAGTCCACAGGTATTTCATCTCAAAAGCTGCAGATGGAATACCAAACAGAAACAGAATTTTCCTTAGGCCTAGGTATGTGGAAGCTGCGTACTCCATAATGGCTGGAAGTACATCCAGAAGTGTCCTTCACAAATATCACTTCTGTTTAAAATGTTGTGGTGCATCAGTTTGATCTATATCAGTTTGTCTGAACCTATGCAGCAGATCTATCCCTTTTTTTTTTTTTTAATTTTCCAGGTATGACCATGAACTCCATATTCAGTAGTCTTACATGCAACTTTATTGCTGAAATCAGGAATTTGCTTAGGTTTGGGTAACCCATATGCAAGTTCTCTGTGATATATGTGATTATTTTTGAAAGATATAGAGCAGACTGGTGGTTGATAATAATTCTTGGAACTTGACCCTGGTTACATTACCATTTATTTTTAGAATCTGTGACCTTTTGGAATAATATTTTTATAAGTGCAACAAGATCTTCTAGTGTGTGAATTAATGTTGTACTGATGGAGCGGAGCTGATTGCACTCAGCCTTTAGCTTCATTCGCAGCAACACATTAGTTGTGAATTAGTGTGCAATAATTCATACCCTGTTGTGTCTTAGGTCTAAATATAACATTTGTTCAGGTTTAGAAATATAACGGCACTAATATTTTCAAATCAAGAAGCCCCCCTTAGTATTTTCATTTCAAATATATTGTTCTAGCTGCCATATGTTACAATAACAGTTGATTAAATAGTGACATAGACTTCAACCTAGCTTCTGTACACATACACATTCCTTCTGTACAGATACTTTCTATACCCAAGATGTTGGGATCCACTGACATGAAAGGGGATCTAAGAGTCTCTGGATTGAACCAATCATACTGTATGGGTCAGTCTACCTTTTATGTTTTATTTTTGCTTTAATTATGATTCAAGGGACACTTCATAAAGAGAAACCAAAATTATTTGGAAAAAATATCTGCATTATTTTTCAGAGAACACTATGAACAGGTAGGCTAAATATTAGTCACAAGGGTCTTTAGACATCTAAACCTAACATTTACATTTCTACATTTCTCACATCATCCTCAAAGTCTTCATCATTAAATTCCGCTAGGCAAGCAAGCATGGCAAGAAGACACTCAGAGAGGATTTTCTCACAGGTCTGGCTAAAATTCAGGAGGCAGTTGAAGTTTCTCATATCATTGTGGTACTAGCTTCTCTCCTAATGGAGATTTCATCACTCACATGGAATTAATTAGAACTGGCAACCCTGAACTCTGCAGAGTGCCATGGTGCCTAAGGCTGGACCAAAGGCCTCTATTAAATTTAGGTCTGACACACAGGCAGTCTTTAGTACTGTAGAAAATTGAATCCTGGTGACTCAGAGGCTGACAGCTGCCCTGTCCGTTGGACTCTTTGGTGTGAGTTTTTTAGCAGGCTACAGTTCTGCTGAGATTGAAAAATTTAAGAAAATAGGAGCAGCTAAAGAACATATGTAGACAATGAAGAAAAGTCAGGAAATCAGAAAAAGTTCATCCACAGCATCTGGAAAACAGGGTCCAAAATCAAGCCTAGCAATAATCAAGTGAAATGAACTATCTAATTTGTCTTCTAAAGCTATCCAGCAGTTGGTTTAGCAGACAACAGGAGCTCATATGGTAAGCAGTACAGTAACTCTCATGACTCAGTGAAAGCATTTCCTAAAGTTCCTTATCCTCAACATGTCAGTACGCAGTCCTTTTGGAAATGTTCTAAAATGAAAAGTAATATTAAACCATTCTATTTCTAGCACCTGTTTGGTTCCAGTTCTAAGAATGTTCTTGCATCTACACTGAGCAACAGAACAGATGTAACAGACTAATCTGCTCTTACAGAAAAAGCTATGTAGGTACTTAATCCAAAATTCTGTGATGCCTGTTTTCAGTGGTTTTTTGTATGAATTTTCTCTTTCATATGTTTCATAACTATGTGGTCTGAGTGACCGTCACAGTTCATTTTTTCTGCAGATTACTCTATAAGATGAGCAAAACTGACTTAATATCAAAACACGGTTGCCCTTGCTCTGGTAGTAGAAGCAAGTATTGTGGATTCAGCTGCGCTACAAGAGAGCCATAGACTTTCCACACATGAATACACAAAAAAGTGGAAATACTGCCATCATATAGGTCACCATAATTTGTGCTAGTTTCAGCTAATCAGTATAGGGAATGAAGAGCAAAGAGGGTACTGTAGTATGCACTGTAGATTTCTAGAGAGTTGTTTTCTGGTAGCGAGATTGTGCTGATGGCTTCCCTGGTGCACCTGATGTTCACTAGTGGTGTTACCCATCCTAGCTAGGATAAAGTGAATGTAGTTGGGCCCATCTGTTCAACCTTACAACTGCATTTTGTTCTGTAACTATTCTCTCCAAAGCAAGGTTTGGTGCTCTAATAAAGTAACCGATCACAGTGTGTATCGCAACAAATTTCACCAATGCCAGTTTAATTCATGGTATAGAAACAAGAACATTTGTTAGAATTCTGAACTCTGTGTTTCTCCTCTCTTCCCTCCCCTTCCCTTTCCTTTTTGTTTTCTCTTTTCCTTTCTCCCTTCTCCTTTATCCTTCCTTTTCCCCCTTCCACTTCCCCCTTCCCATTCCCCTCCCTTTTCAGTTTTTCCCTTAGAAGTACTATCCAAAGAAGAATCTGAACTAAGCAGCTTGCTTTATTTCTGTGAATATCTGCTGAACTGACTCCTGTCATAGCTCAAGGTGGAATTTTTTAACACTGAGTTTAAAGGATACAAAGAGTTTTTGCAAATATATCACAGAGAAAGATGTATTAGGGATATAAATCTATTACTAAATTAGGATGGGCTTGAAATTTTTCGTGCTTTTAAGTGTGCTGCTGGATTTGATTGCAAGATGAGTGACATCTAGAAGAGTCACCAAGTCATTAAGATGCTGATGAAATGCAAGTGCTAGGAAAACTGGGCTGCATAGACAAATGTGGTAGTACTAAGTAGCTAAGTGAATTTAGTTACTCAGTTATTTTTCACAAGTCCTGATGGCTTCATGATTTATACTCTTTCAGAGAAGTGACTAGAGTACATAGTTTGCAGATGACACCAAGTTGGGAGGGAGGGTTGATCTGCTCGAGGGTAGGAAGGCTCTACAGAGGGGGCTGGACAGGCTGGATCAATGGGCCAAGGCCAATTGTATGAGGTTCAACAAGGCCAAGTGCTGGGTCCTGCACTTGGGTCACAACAACCCCATGCAGCACTACAGGCTTGGGGAAGAGTGGCTGGAAAGCTTCCTGGCAGAAAAGGACCTGCCAGTTGACAGCCGGCTGAATATGAGCCAGCAGTGTGCCCAGGTGGCCAAGAAGGCCAACGGCATCCTGGCCTGTATCAGAAACAGTGCGGCCAGCAGGACTAGGGAAGTGATTTTTCCTTTGTACTCAGCACTGGTGAGGCCACACCGAGTACCGTGTTCAGGTTTGGGCCGCTCACTACAGGAAAGGCATCGAGCTGATGGAGCATGTCCAGAGAAGGACAATGAAGCTGGTGAGGGGCCTGGAGCACAAGTCTTATGAGGAGAGGGTGAGGGAACTGGGGTTGTTTAGCCTGGAGAAAAGGAGGCTGAGGGGAGACCTTATCGCTCTCTACAACTACCTGAAAGGAGGTTATAGTGAGGTGGGTGCTGGTCTCTTCTATCAAGTAACTAGTGACAGGACAAGAGGAAATGGCCTCAAGTTGCGGCAGGGGAGGTTTAGACTGGATATCAGGATAAATTTCTTTACTGAAAGGGTTGTCAGACATTGGAACAGGCTGCCCAGGGAAGTGGTTGAGTCACCATCCCTGGAGGTGTTCAAAAAACACATACATGAGGCACTTCATGACATGGTTTAGTGGGCATGGTGGTGTTGGGGTGACAGTTGGACTTGATCTTAAAGTCTTTTCCAACCTAAACGATTCTATAGCACCAGAGCTGATTGAAAAAAAATGTCTTCAGAATGCATGAAAAAAAATTATAGCTTTTGACCTCTGTTAAACCCCTTTGCTAATCTCTACTTTGGAGTGGTTTTGTTGGAAACAAAGTAGTCCTGGCACTTATTGCCAAGAAATCTAGTATCATGTTAATTTATAAGTGTATTGGGTTTCTGTGGCAAGGTTTTGGTAGCAGGGGGTGTTTGCAGGCGTGGCTTCTGATGAAAAGTTGCTAGAAGCTTCCCCTATGTCCAACAGAGCCAATGCCAGCCGGCTCTAAGGCGGACGCGCCGCAGGCCAAGGCCAGGCCAATCAGTGATAATGGTAGCACCTCTGGGATAACATATTTAAGAAGGAAAAAAAAGTTGTGGGGCTCAGTAACGGCAGCCAGAGAGAGAAGAGAGAAGAAAGATGTAAGAGAAACAACCCTGCAGACACCAAGGTCAGTGAAGAATCAGGGGAAGGACATGCTCCAGGCGCCGGAGCAGTGATTCCCCTGCAGCCCATGGGGAAGACCATGGTGAGGCAGGCTGTCCCCCTGCAGCCCATGGAGGTCCACGGTGGAGCAGATATCCACCTGCAGTCTGTGGAGGACCCCACGCCAGGGCAGTGGATGCCCGAAGGAGGCTGTGACCCCGTGGGAAGCCTGTGCTGGAGCAGGCTCCTGGCAGGACCTGCGGACCTGTGGAGAGAGGAGCCACAGAGCAGGTTTTCTGGCAGGACTTGTGACTCTGTGGGGGACCCACACTGGAGCAGTTTGCTCCTGAAAGACTGCACACCATGGAAAGGACCCATGCTGGAGCAGTTTGTGAAGAACTGCAGCCCATGGGGAGGACCCACGTTGGAGAAATTCATGGAAGACTATCTCCCATGGGAGGGACCCCACGCTGGAGCAGGGGAAGAGTGTGATGAGTCCTGCCCCTGAGGAGGGTGAAGCAGCAGAAACAACGTGTGATGAACTGACCGTAACCCCCATTCCCCGTCCCCCTGCACCGCTGGGGGTGGTAGGTAGAGAATCCGGGAGTGAAGTTGCACCCGTGAAGAAGGGAGGGGTGGAGGGAAAGTGTTGTGAGATTTGATTTTACTTCACATTACCCTACTCTGGTTGATTGGCAATAAATTAAGTTCATTTTTCCCAAAGTTGAGTGTGTTTTGCCTGTGACGGTAATTGGTTAAGTGATCTCTCCCTGTCCTTATCTCAACCCGGGAGCCCTTTGTTATATTTTCTCTCCCCTGTCCAGCTGAAGGGCAGAGTGATAGAATGGCTTTTGTGGGCACCTGGCATCCAGCCAGGGTTAACCCATCACAGTAAGAAAAATCAAATCTTTTGAGAAAAATCATTCCACTGCTAATTGAATTATGAGTAATAAAAAGGACTAATTTTCTCAAAGAAAATTATTTCAAATTTGATTGCTTTTTTTAGTCAAATAACAAAACCAATAGATTAAGATATTGCAGTTGACTCTATACGTTACAACTGTCATTGAAACATTTATTAGATACTCACAAAATTTTGCATGAAACATTATCAGGTAAATAATGATCCTTGTCAGAGTTCTGCAACCAAAACACGTGAAAAGAAATTGGGTTTAGGTCTCATATTACCTAGTGATGATCCTGAAGGAAGGATTTGCAGCATGTCATTGTATGTACAGATGACATTATGAATCCCAAGAGCATGGAACTGTTATAAACGTAATAGGAAACAAACAAACAAACAAAAAAAGAACAATCCAGTATGTATAAAGCAATTTATTCATCTGGAGAGATTACTTAAAAAAATATTGAATGTAAATATCAAACAGTTTTAAGAGAAAGTCTAGTGTGAATTTTCAGTCAATACTATTTTATCCGGTGCATGCAAAACCTAGGAGGCAATAGCACTAATTAAGAAACTAAATTCAGTAATGACACGAGGCAGATTAGAGAGTACATTCTGTGCAGGTATCAATTCTATATTTAGAGCAGAGGTAGTTGGGTGATAGGCACACTCTAAATGCTAATAAGAAAGGAAAGACTAGATAAGAGGAACAGACCTATTTAATTGATTGCCATTATGGCAGATAACAGAAGGGTATTCATCTCAATGTTTTTTCCCATCTAACACATATTATTCATGGAAATGCTGTTGACATGAACTGAGAAACTGAGTACTGTTTTCTTCATCAGACAATATGCTAAGGGCACAACCTTCCTTGCCTTATACAACAGGAATAGACCCATCGCAATTGTCTTCAGAGCAGTTACACTCTCCAAAAGTAGTGCATGGCTTTCCTCTGGATCGCAGTATCTGGTATGGGGTTCAAAATTCAATGAGAAGCTGTAGTAGAGCAGTGAGAGGTGGGGTAAGAGAGGGCTGGAATAAGATTAACTGTTTGCAGACTGATTTGGCAACTCCTATGCGTATAAATAATAAAAAAATTCAGGCTTTGCAGAATGAGGAAGGATCGCTATTATATGGCATGGGAGGGAAAACAGAATGGTGTTTACAGGAGCAAGTTAATTTTGTAAGAATACTCATGCTTTATCACCCTTGAATTTTAAAATTAGTTCAACTATTCTAGTAACTTCAGGTTCAGAGTATTTGCTTTAATACTTTGTCTTGACTTTGTCTTTGGAGTCTACATCTTCTAAGGAAGTTGGCAGGCTAATATATGTTAATGAGTTTCCTTTACTACTGTTCAAAAAGCTCTTTAAAATAGTTTTTTGCTTGGGTCCTAGATAATCTGCTCCTGCTATGTTTGTTGCTCTGCAAGCAGTAGGCCCAGAGAGCGCTACCCTCGGGATCAGCATTATTCCGAAAATGTGTGCACATCCATAGTAGGCAGTGTTGTGAGGAAACAAAGAGGGAAGCTGTGATCTCCCTGAGATAATTGAAGGAGTCTGTGATTAGAACTGAGATGCAATTCCTTGCTCCAAGGCCTATATCCAGACCGTGAGACCATTTCTTTTACATCTTTCTCTTTAACCTGTCAAACTGAGATACTTCTCGTGGTAGTTGTTTTGATATTAAACTGACACATTCAGATATCACTTTCTATGTGTGAATTCTTACTCAGTGTTTTGTGGTAATAGTGACAACATCAATATTTAAAAATAAACAACTTGTTTAGGTTTATGTTTGTTAAATAAAGGCTTGTCCTAAAAAAAGCAGCTCTTAAAATTCATTAAATTCCATGAATGAATGTCTCATTAAGTACAAAATGTCATTTAAATTGGAAAATGATTACCTCCCACATTGTTACAGCTACTGCTACAAACCAAACGATTTCAACAAATCTTTTCTGAGTGCTCTCATCCTGCAAAAATATCTGTTTTTCTTTCACTGCATTGCTCATCACTGACAATTTCTTGCCCCATTCTAGCATGCACTGTGGCAGCCGAGGGATATTTAAGGTTGGAATATAACCTTGAGCTTAATTTTGAAGTGGGCCTTTTTATGTGAGAGATGTTTAAAAAAAAAAAAAAGCTAAATTTTAACTCCCAGCTCTACTGAGTCTGGTTGGGACAGAGTTAGCTTTCTTCATAGCAGCCCTTTTGGTGCTGTGTTTTGGATTTGGGGCTAAAACAATGTTCATAACACACCAATGTTTTGGCTATTGCTGAACAGCGCAGCACTCTGCTTCCCTCAGTGAGTAGGATGGTAGTGGGCAAGAAGTTGGGAGGAGACACAGCTGGGACAGCTGACCCAAATTGGCCAAAGGGGTATGTTCCATACCATATAATTTCATGATCAGCAATAAAAACTGGAGGTAGAGGAAGAAGGAGAGGCATTTTGTCTTCCAAGGAGGCCATTGCTCGGACACCTGCTCGGACACCAGCTGGGAATTAGTCTGATTGTGGGAGGTGCTGAGTAATTGCCTGTGCATCAATTTATTTTTCTCTTTCTTTCACTTATTAAACTGTCTTTATCTCAACCCATGAGTTTTCTCACTTTTGCTCTTCCTATTCTTTCCTCTGTCTTCTGGGTGTTGGAGTGAGTGAGCAGCTGTGTTGGACCTTGGCTGCTGGCTGGGGTCAACCCACCAAACCTGCTGACATTTCCTTGGGTTCATGCAGCCTGAGCTGTTTCAACCCATCAGGATGTCTTGGATGAGAGCAAGTAGAACAGCCTTAAATCTCTGTCATTAGAAACAAACCTATTGTGGTTAAGTATAACAGAGTTCTTAGACTTTCTATGGTAACCAATGACAAACTTGGAGGTACAGCATGAAGATTTAGTGGATTTATATAAATAAAACCTTTCTTTTCTCTGATGTATAATCTTACTTTCCCTCCAAAGACTAAGGAGAATGTTCTTTAAATATGAAATGTGATTTGTATACTTAAGATCTCCTACTTCATATGTAGTCAACTCCAGTTCACAAGGCTATGTGTAGCTGAAATAGTATTGTATGAAGAAAAGAAGGCAGTATTGGCCAAGAGCACTGTTAACCTCCTAATTTCATAAAAATAGTAAAGTAACTTTAGAATTAGATTTGCAAATATAGGGAAAAAATGGGTAAGTTGCTCAAAGCTAGTTGTGCCCACAGCCATGGTAGTTACATGCCTACTTTGAAACTTCTGTTTCCTGAAGCCCTCAGGAGTATTTTCAAGATAGAAAGGCTATCAGAAATGTTGGACTGGCACAGCTGCTGCCCCCAAAGTCAGTTAAGTGACAACAGCATAAAGTGAAAATAATTAATATGGGAGACTGCAAAGTAAATGAAACATTGTTAAGCACTAAAGTAGATTTGAGTAGCCTTAAGGAGCACATATAAAGATCACACATATTTCAAATTCAATAAAAATAATCCACACCATTTATTATTATGCCAATTTATGAATGTATAGTCTAGAAAATGTTTCTTTTTTAATATTTTCATAGAGAATATTGCTTTTTTTTTCAGCTTTTATTTTACTGATGATAGTGCTGAATTCTGTATAGGAGATACTAGGCACATATTAATACTGGATGAATGTAGTGCTATATCTGTACATGGCAAATTCCAGGTACAAAGTGTTACTGTGCACAAATTATCAATGTGTTCCTTGAATTGCATCTCTTCTGTCTTTTATGGCTCTACTTTTATTGTTCTTTATCCTTAATTTTGAATGTAAAACAGAACTTCTAGGTTTTATGAGTGGCAATGTCACATATACCTCAGTATTTAGCTATTCTTTTTCCTAAAGTACTTGGTACTATGCAGGTATGTGATTCTTGCTCCAATAAAATATTGTCTATTTTTTTACTCAGAAATATGCTATGTTTTTCCTGAGTTTTTCCAACCATTACTTTTTCTTTTTCCTGAACATAATTACTTTAAAATGGCTCCTCATTTCTCCTGTGTTGTGCTGATTTCTAGTGGGTGGGTATGAGAGAGTCCTGAAAGGGTCACATTCATATCTATTACCATTCCAATACTTAAGATCTAAGTGTTGCTACCAGAGCACAAGATTATTGAGATTTGTCTTTTTTGTTTCTCTGAGGACTGGGGATAAGAGTACAGTATGGCAAAAAATAACTGGAAGAAAGAAATTCCTTCCCTGTTGAAAGTAATACATAGCTCAGTAAACGTTTGCTAGCAAAAGTATCTCTCGAGGCTGAGTGCATGCTGATGAACAGTTCAGTCATTTCTGCTGTATTGTTTTTTTACACGAGTAACCACAGTCCAAAGCAATTTCCGTATGACTTAGGATCTGAGGTCACAGTTCTTTGCAGCATTGCCAGCTTTATTCAATGAGTGGGATGATTTCTGGCAGTTAAATTTAAACTCAAATGTCAATTAAAGGACACCAGAGGAAGTCTGTGCATGAACTAGATCCATATTTTACTGAGGATAAGATGTGTAGGCCCACTTATATTGTGACTTTCCAGCCTCATTCAACATAGCAAGTGTACTATGTATTGATAGACATTTGACTTTACTTGATAGGAAGTGACAATATACAAAAAAATTGTTATTTTTTCAGGATATATTCAGGTTCACTTTTTCATCATTATAAACCATGATCAGAAAGGGTGTGATGCAATTACCAGTTATCAAAAAACCTGTCAAGTCTACATAGGGAATTAACTGCTTAAAAAATAAAATAAATAGACCATTCAGAGTGATCCATCCAAAAATGCTGTGCAAAACACAGATCTCACCGTTGTTATGGAATAGAAATCTACCTACTCTATTTCTTTTCATTGTGACAAGCCTACCATTTTTTATCCCTCAAAAAACAAACAAACAAACAAACAAAAAACCCTCTTGAGTGCTTCTAAAATTTGAGTGAACTTGTAAAAATAGCCTCTACTTCTCTAAGAAATAGTAAGATAATTCTGTTTTTAAATATTTTTATTGATATCATAATTATGTAGAAGTGATTGATTTAATGTAATTAGCCTGAATTATTTTCAAAGAGATTGGTTTCTGGGATAGGTCTTTTTTTTTAAAAAAAAGCACCCATTTAGATGGTTCCACTTGAAATACGCTTCATAGCAATAAGCTGGTTTGGAAATGTTGAAATACTATGGTTTAAGAACTGAACCCAACCTTAATTGTCAAGTATGTGTGTATGTTCTGTCTTGTAAGTTCAAACAGTTTGTTTCCCTACTTTTGAACTTTTCTTAACATCCAGAAATTTTTCATTTTTCGTGCCTAATGAAGATTGGGAGAGAGAAAAAAGATCAGGCACGATAAGGCCCCCAGTATCTCAGTGGTTCTTCTTTCCTGCTTATCATAAGATCATATAATTGACTAGGACTAGGACAGTATTGGGAGATTGACTGGGAAAGCAAGCTACCAAAATAGCTGAAATAGTGTTCAGAGAACTGGTGAGACAAAACAGTAAGGCAGCCATCTAGAAATGTCAGAGTCCTGTGTGCACCAAACCACTCTGCAATCTCTTCCCTCTACCCCTTCCCAGCTCAGAGGTTTAATTGCCTGTGTTCAAGGTCATCTTTAATACAGTGCAGCTATATGGTCTTGGATCAGGCTGCAGGGAAAACAGTATGAGCAAGAGTTGTGAGAAGCCTCATAATCCCACTTTGCTTGAGAACTACATTTGAGTTGAGGCCTTCACGCTTGTACCTTTCAGAGCTGTGTTGCAGGTAAGCCTGCACCTGACTGGCTTGACTTTCTGCCTTGATGTCAGACCTGCCTCATCATTATGGGCTTGTTGACAGTCACTCAGCTGTTGGCTGACTCTGGTTAACATCACCAGACCCCCTCTGCTCTTTTTGCTCAGCTACTGGGGGAACTGCAGCCCTTGTGGGTGAAGTCACAGCCCTGTATCTGCCTTGCTGTCAACCTCAGCTCACCTTCCCTTACAGAGCAGCCTGCTCCTGCTGTTTCCTGACCTGAAAAAAAATACATTAGAAATGGGTTGTACGACTCTTCCTTTACCATCTAGAATATAGGATCAAGCTCCTGTAAGATGAGGTAATCATCTTCATTCTATCATGCACAGAGAGCATCTTTGTCTGCGAAACCCTTCATTTTCTTATAAAAAACTTTGTAGGCAGATTTTTATTCCTTTTATCCTGAAACTAACAGCAGCAGAAAACAAACTGATGGTAATCTTTATACCATTATCTTAAAGATCCAGTGAAGAGAATATAGGAATTTATTTCTCTGCTTGGGAACACAAAGGCAGAATCATTAAAAAGTGGATTTTTTTTTCTTGTTTACCTGATGGAAAAAGAGGGATTATAACATAAGGCACATCAAATACTACCATTGGCCAGGCGAGCATAGTGGGAAATACCATAGAACTCTCAGTTCAAACACCAGCCTGGCAATCAAGAGCCAAACAGTGAGTAGTGTGAATACTGATGGAAACTTTAGACCAGATTTTGATCAGCCAGTAGTACTAATAGGATATTCAGAGAACTGTTTCTTCAATTCACATTGCTAAAACAGGGAAGCCCATCAGTTCAGAAAGATCATCATAAATTACCTCTTCTCATTTTACATTTTTACCATTTTAGTGTATTAATTATAAATATAAAAGCATTTCTCCAGGTTTTATTGTGTTAAATACGAGTACAGAATAAAAACACACAGGATTTTTGTGAACAGTTGCTGCATGCTTGGGACTGATTTTACCATGGAAAGATTATTTAGTCTTGAAAGTTGAGGTCTTACTTTGTATTAATGCTGCACTGATGCAACCAGAATGTGTTACAGTAAATGCCTTGGGCTACAATTTATACTGGGAAAACGGCAAACCTCGGGCAAATTAACTTAATCATAACTTGGATTTCTAGGGAAACATACCATTTCAAGGTTTCTGTCTGTAAATATTAACTTAATTCCAGTAATCAGTTAAGTGTATTAGACACATTGAAGAATATCCTTATATCCACAGAAGATGGGCAAAAGATGCATTATCAGGTTTATAATCCCTTAGCTGAATCCATTAAAGATGCCAGGATGAGTACCACAAGTAAGAAAAAGGGATTTTTGCAGAAATAGGTGCTTATAGACAGTATCTGCAAGACTCCTTTAAGTTACCCTTTTTCTTAACATCATTTTGAAATTCAAGTTAGCAGAATAAAGTTTTTTACTTACAAGGTATGGAGAACCTGGCATTCAAGCAGATGTTAGCAGTGTTCATCAGCAGAAACTTGCTAATGATAAGTTTCCTGGTGGTTTTCATGTCAAGTTGAAGGTTCCCTTTACTAAAATTTACAGGTATAAAAGCACTACTTTTACTTTTCAGAAATATTGGACATAGAGTTCATACCCTCCATATTTGGGTCACTAACATTCTTGTTTCACCAAAATTTCTGCAGCAACATGAAATTCTATCTCAATGATGAGGCCTTTTCCCATCAAGTCTCCCTGGGATCGAGTCTTTCACCAGTCCTGCCAAGACAGTGATGCAGGTAGTAGGTACAAGATTGACATGAAAATAATATAAAGCTCTACTTTCCCACCACCACATCATGCATACTCCTTGACCCCACTTTGATCCAATGTTCAAACAAAACAGAACATGTAACTGAAGCTGAACACAAGCAAGTCAAGGGTAATTCTATGGGCAGAGAATAAAGTCTCTGTAGAACTTGTAACTATTTTTGTCTACTTCATCAGATTTAAGCCTGCAATTCGAGACTTTTTTATTAATATGTCTACATGTTTTGCAGACAGACCAAAGTTTGCTCTACTCTACTGTCAGCCTGGACAGCTTAACATAGCACAGTGCAGAAGAAAATACACTTTGCTTTCAATCTGAGCTTATTGGGTTAAAAATATGCTGGAACCAATATGGGTGTATGGCTTTTGCTAGCAACAGGCCCACATCTGGCTAGAGCACTGTGGATGGAGTAAGCTCTGGTGTGTCTGCAAAGGATGCCCCATATGTAAACAAACAGATACTCTTTGTAGATTAGACTTTCTTCTGTGTACAGTTGTTGAGAAGACTCTGTCCATTTGAGGCAAATGGTGGTCAGACTTCAGTTATATTTAGCATTGGTCTCCTTTCTCCAGATTCCATTAACACATTAGTTGCATGAAATTGTCAGTAGCCAGGAAAGTCCGTATCAGGGAGCAGCAAGAGCAGGCTGCCTTGCAAGGGCAGGAGAGCCAGAAGCTGAGCATAATAACAAGGCGGATAGAGGTTTAACTGACAAGGGTCCCACAGCACCCAAATAAGGTGAGCAGAGCAGGTCCAGTGACAGCAATCAGTTGCAGCCAAGAGTCCAGAACACTAGTCAAATTCTTGGTGATGAGACAGGTGCAAGGTCAAGCTGGGAAGCTGAATCTGCAAGTCAGGGATATGATCAGGTCCAAAGACACGGGGTCAGCATCTCCAGCCATGTCCACAGAAGTCAGAGGCCAAGCCAGGAAGTCAGACCACAGGTCAGGGTTAGGGTTTGGATTAATGGGTACCTGGCTAGGTATAGGCATAGGCATGGCTGCAGCCCTACTGCAGTGTAGCTTAAGCAGAAACCAACAGTGAGACCCTCAGCTTAAAAGCAGAGGGCCCTGCTGAGGCTTCTTAGAAGTCTTTTGGGGAGATCCTCAGCAGAGGCTCCTTCCAGCTGTTCTTTCATAACGTCTTTTATCAGCCAGCTGACCTTGAGTGCAGGAAAATGAACTCCTCAAAGAAGAGGCATTCACTTAGGACCCTAACAGTCCAATTTGTATGAGACACTGCAATTCATCTTCAAAGTAATATGCACTTGTCTACATTTTTTGTATAAATCCCATGTTTTAAGAGAACAGTCTTGCAATAAGCTCAATAACTTGGGCCTCAGATGAGCAAGATCTCAGTTTTAAGATCTACATGGAGACCATAGCTAACATGAGTAAAGCTCACTTCTGCAGAAAGGTTACAAGACTGAAAAAAAAAGGTACATTTTAATCTGAGTTGTTATTGCCTTAGAAAAGGCATTTTTAAGGAATTACTTTTTTGGTCTTCCTTTTGTAGTAGAGGTATAATTAATCTGCCAACCAGCAGAATGAGAAAAAAAAGCTACTCTCTGCATTTTTTGTTCATTTAAAAATTTCTTTTTACAAGTTTTTGTTTCTCATTTTCTGGTTCTCTTTAGAATTGTCCCTCTGCCTTCTTTCTCTTCTTGATGTGTATATACTTATGTACTTAACTTTGATTTAATTATTTTTTTGCTGTATTCATTTGGGCCTTCTGAGCAAATTTGTGCTGGTGTACTTACTTTAAGTGTTGGTATTACATCAGATACCAATTCCCTCAGAACAGACTGATGGTCCATCTGGTTCAGTATCCTGTTTCCTGTAATGGCTGGTAACAGATGCTTGACAGGAGATTGCAAGAAATCCCATACAACCCAATTTTGATACATTTATTCATTAGGGTATTATTTTCTGAGGTAAAGGTGGACTTTGTAGAGTTAATATGCTTTTATTTTTAAAAAGGTATCTTACAACATAACAGTGATAGTTCTTTATTCAAATATATCTTCAGTCCTTTCAAACATGTGATCAGTCCTTTTATGAATCTTACTAAGTGATCACAGTCATCACGTAATTCACAAAACATAACTGTTTTGTTCAGTCAAAATTAAAAGTGTGAATATTCAATCTATTGGATTTCAAATTATTTATCCAGGCCATTAGTGGGTCAAATACCTGTTTATGGCATAACTTTTAGAAAGAATAATCATACAAACTGTCAGAGAATACATTCAAGACTAAACAAGCATATTTGTGCAAATTAAAGGATAACTAACATCTGGAGCACCTGGAATTTATTGAAATCAAAGATCTGTTATTCAGAAACTCTTTGTGGTATCTTTCCTCTATATACAACCAGTAATAGCACTAATATCACTGGAATATGTAGATGAGTCATTTTCTCCATTATAATTCTTAAGCACTGCTAAATTATCACGTTCTAGTCATTGTGTTAACAATACAAGTAAGCAGTTAGTATTGCATGTAATACTCCAGTTGCCTTATAATTGCTTCTAGGTAGAGATTTTTCTTTCTTTTCACATCCCTGTGCTATACACAAGCCTCCAGGTCAGTGCATCTGCAGAAGTGCACACATTATAAATGCCAAGTAATATGAATGCTGAACAGACTGTTTTGTGCAGACCATTGCTATTTCTTGCCCCTGTCTGCAGCTCTGTTTCAAAGCAAGAAGAGCTGAGGCTAATCTCTTCTGTTGGCATTTCTTTTGTTTTTGTGATTATATTAGGGTTAGAGCTTTTAATTATTTTGTGGGACTTGAAGCGTTCCATGTCATGGAAAGTTCCCAAAAGTAGGTCACATATCACATGTGTTGACAGCTTAAAAAAGAACACAAAGATGAGTTGCAATAGATGTTCAGGAAATTAAGCTGGAAGCAGCCACAGAGTGGGTAGTTTTCTTGGCACTCTAAAACTCTCTAAAACACAGAGACTTTAAAAAAAAAAAGACCTTTTTAGTACTGATGCTTGCCAATCTTACTTAATCTAGCAGTATACAAACAACAAAATATCTGTATTATTATACAAAACATGTATTTTAAGTTGAAATAGAACCCTGATATTTAAGGCAACTTTCCATCATATATTGTCTTGTAAATGAATAACTCTTTATGTTAAACTCTAAAAAATTTTTTAAAATGTATGAAGATTCAAACTCAGGCAGTCAAAATTTTCGATATGGCTGATTTAAAGGTGCCTGCAGAAACTTAATTCTTCACCATCATTCCCCTTGCATGCTATTGTAATATGTTGCTTAATTAAAGCATCACAAACACTGGTTTTCACAAGACCCTTGTCACATTCCCTGCAGAGGATGGACAATACTTTCTTAATGAGCATTTATTCAGAGTTTTGTTTTCTGCTTATTGTTCAGTGTGTGGTCCTATGCCTTTTTTATTGTGTGTTATTCAAACTTGACTTAGAAGACAGAATTCTTTAACGTCTTTTCTGTGGCATTCATTACTGCGCTGTTTGGCTGTTTCATGCAACAGTTAATTTATTTTCATTTGGTCCTTACAACAATGAGGATGAATTCCTCATTTTACAGGTGGGAAATTGAAACGGGCAGACAGTAAAGGGAAATGTATCTTTTAGAGTCCCAGATCTGAGAAACCCATCTTCAGTTCTCAGATATAGCATAACTTAGATGTTTATAGCACAACTACTTCTATTGCAAATGTGAGTGCTTACCATTCAAGAAAATCAGACTTCCACAAATCAAGCTGAATCTGTAATTTGAGATCCCCTGCAAAGTTCTTGGCTACTTAAGCCATGGAAGTAACTGAAATACTGTCATACTCCATAAGGACTGACAGCATGCAAGACATAGTTAACTTATGAATTTCATCAGTATTTCATAGGAGAGTAATATTGGATGTCATTGCACACTCTGAAAATGGTATTTACTTTATATTTCTGCCCATATCCTCCAGACCTTACTGCTTCCCTGCTCTCCAGTTCCTATATTATATTATGCTGTTATAATGATATTATATACTGTACTTTATTAAATTATTCTTTCTTCTCAGTTTTTGTTCACTGTCTGAATAGTATAATTTTTAGCCATCTTTATAGTTTCTAACCTCAGTTTCTTTATTTAGTCATTTTCACTTTCCTTAGCTGCTTTGAGAGTCTTTAGCACCAGCTCCCCAGGCTTCTTATCAAGTACTTTGTCTGACCTTTATCTCTACATCTTTCTCATCCATGTAGTTCAGGTAATTCACTGAAGCACAAATAAAATAATGTCTATATTGTACCAGAGCTTAACCCCATTCCTCCATTAAGCAATTAGTAATAGCAATTGCAGCAAAAGTTCTACAGCATGTTCCCAATATGGTGCATATTCAGTGAACATCAAATGTGAAATATTAGAAATTTAGTTCTAATAACATTCCAGTCAACATGCAAGATTATTTAGGTCTTATAGAAGTGTCACATTTGGGCAGATTTTTGTAGGGGCAGCAGAAGGAGCATTACTCAACAAATGCCATGTCCTAAATGAAGAGCTCTAAAATACAACAGCTACATATAACAGATGTGGATTTTTCTTTAACTTTTTTCTCACAAGAAGCTCTACTGTTCTGGCTGAAATTTAAAATAAAACAAAACAAAATATCCCAAGAAAAACAACATTCATGTAAAATTTATCTTAAATAAATAAACAGTTTCAGAGTTATTAGGCATGGAGAAATGGTACTAGGATGTGAAGTTTCAGGGAATTTAATCAATAGGCCAGCCTGCCACTTAGAATTCAATGTTAGAAACATATAATATACCTGAAATCTGGACAATAATTGAAGAACCCAGAAACTAAATAAAAAGATAACTGATATGATCATAAATAAAGACTAGGAATAAAAGAAATAAAGAAATAAATCACTGGTTTGTGTTTTGAAGGTAAAATAAACCAGAATCATGAACACTAAATTCTGTACANCTGAAAAGAAAAACAGAGTAGTTAAATAATTAAATAATTTTTCTTGAAAGGGATATCTGGAAGTTGTCGAGGTCAACCCCATGTTCCAGACATGCTCTGCTTTAGGTAACTTGTTCTAATGTTTGATCATCTCTCCAAGCTGAACACATTTCTCTCAGCCCCTACTCATCAATCAAGTACTGCATATCCTGTCATCTTGTTGGCCATCCATTGGACTTATTTCAGTATGTGACTCTATTTCTTCTACTGGAGAACCCTAAACTGG
>VYZV01034364.1:0-20005 GCA_013401275.1 Pandion haliaetus
AAGAGAAGAGAAGAGAAGAGAAGAGGAGGAAGAAAAGAGAACAATACCAAGTTTCAGCGATCAGTACAGCAAACTACCTGTTGTAAACTATTAGCAGAAAAGTAAGTAAAACTTTCATATTCTAGCCTTAGCCATTGCTACTAAAACTCAGTATCAGCTAGTATATAGGAAAAAAAGGCTTTTATTCAATTATCAGCAAAAACTTGAAAAAAATTGACAAACAATATACATTTAATAAATTCTGCAAATGGTTATGCGTAACTGTAATGATAGTTTAGTTATTCAACTTTTGTCAATAACATTGGTATTGTGACTAACTAGTTTTCACTACCTTTTCTAAATTCATTTATACAAAGCAGTGTTTACCAGAACAGCAAAACAACCTGAAAAATACTTCTGGTTTTGTGCATAACTGCAAATTAACATGAACACTTTAGGACTTGTTATTTCTAAAAACATATGGAAATATATATGTGTAGTTTGAACATATCATTGCAAATGCTGGCCATATATTAGTTTGATATAGATTTACATTTTCCCCTCAACACTGCTAAACAGTAAAGAAATGTATTTATTGTTTTATATGTCAAAATCATAAAAATAAAACCATGAGGTTCTTTTCTCCTCATTAACATTTCTTAAAAAAAATGTTGCAAAATGATTATCAACATAATGTTTATAAATGACAGTAGCACCACCATTTTGTGGAACTGACCACTCTGGCACACTACTCCATTAAATTTAAAGATTACAAGGATTTGGGGGAGCATTTTGGCTATTTGTGGTGTTTTAGCTTGCAACTGTCATTAATATACGGGAAAGCTATATTTAGCAAGATGTCTCTATTTACTATATTCTGTCAAGAAAAAAAGCTAAGAGAGAAAGAGTCTTGTGGGTCGTAACTATGGGGTCTTGCTGACTTACCAAGCCTAGTCCTGAAGGACTGGAACACTGAAAATAAAACTACTTGTTTCCAAATAGTTTTTGTAAGTGAGATGGTGCTTATGTGGTTATTGTTATTTCTAGCACATACTTTTATTAAATACTAAGCCAAAGAAATCTACGTATTTCTCCCTCATTTGTGAGAAACTGACTTTATTTTGAATTTGTGTTATTCATACCCTTATCCTTCATCTTATATGCTTCACTTATTTTACCAACTTCACAGTCCCTCCATAGTTACTGAAAGCAACTTAATGGCCCAGGGTTGCAGACTGCCTGAGCTCTTTGCCCTTGAAGCATCACTGGAGAAAACACGAAAAACTCTATTGAACATTGGCGAGAAACTTTACTTGACCTTATAAGTGTTTTTCATGTATTCACCACAATGCAAAACCCTGTTTAATCTGAATAAGCTTTTGTATGCCTGAAAGGTGGTCTTTCTTCCACCCACCTCAAGACTGTGTCATTCCACCTACTAAGAGACAGCCCTATAACCATTATATGTGTAATTATACAAATCTGGTTCTAGGGAAGCTTCAACACCTACACATGCAACAGTGAAAATTGTGTTCCTTCCCCACACTTACATAATCTGCCTTCATAGACTACCATGGACAAGGAAATGAGAGTGAAATCATGATTGACGATCTCAATGTGGTGCTTGAAGAGAAGCAAGGGTCAGTTTATACTAATTGCTTTTTTGATCTTTATGATGCTATTCTTTTTCAAAGATGTGTATATAACTAAAATATTTAAATTTCCTATCAGGATTTGTTTTCCTGTATCAGGAGGAGGATTAAGATGTTTTGAACCTATCTACTTACTCCGTGCACAGTGAATTTGTTAGGATGCTAAGAAAGAGGCTGTCGTGGTTTCAGCTCAGCCGGTAACAAAGCACCATGAAGCAGCTCACTCACCCCCCACCCCCGCCCCTGGCCACGGTGGGATGAGGAGAAAATCCAAAGGCAGGCTCGTGGGTCCAGACAAGGACTGGGAGGGATCACTCCCCACTTATGGTCACGGGCAAAAGACAGGCTCAACTTGGGCAAGAAACAAAATCAATTTAATTTACTACAAATCAAAACAAAAACAAAACACAAGGGTATTAGGAAGGGAAACTAAACATCAGAACAACCTCCCCCCCCCCCTCCCGCCTTCCCAGCTCAGTTCCACTACCGATGNGGGTCCCTCCCACAGGAGACAGTCCTTCACCAACTTCTCCAACGTGGGTCCTTTCTGCGGGCTTCAGTTCTTCCCGAACTTCCCTGGCGCGGGTCCTTTCCGCGGGCTGCTCTCCAGTCACACACTGCTCCAGCGCGGTTTTTGCCATGGAGTTACGGCCATTTTCGGGAGCCTCCGCTCCACCGTGGACCTCCATGGGCTGCAGGGGGACAGCCTGCCATCTCACCACAGGCTGCAGGGCCATCAGCCTCCTCTGGTGCCTCTCCTCCCCCTCCTCCTTCAACTGACTCCAGTATCAGCAGAGATGTTCCTCTCACGTTTCTCAACCCCCACACTGCCGGTTCCCCTTCTTAAATCTGTTCTCCCAGAGGCGCTACCACCGTCAATCCCCTCCCAGAGGCAGGGCCGATATTTTGGCGCCAGGGGACCTATTAGCAGCTTCTTAAAGGGGCCGCCTCTGCAATCCCCCTCCCCTGCCACCAAGGAAAACCGCGCCACACAAACCCATAACAGAGGCAGAACATAAGAACACCGTATATAGTAACCGAGATTTAATTTCATTTGAAACCCTTTCTCTTTGTTGAATAGGTATATTACCTTTCTCCTTAGGTGGAGATAGTTCTTGTGTGAAATGTGAAAAGATAAATACAGTCGTGGTTAAAAGGAGGTTAAAAACATCCTCTATGACAAAGCATGATCTCTACAGTGTCACAATCTGCTAGGTATCTTTAGGTACACTTAAAACGAAAGTGTTTGGGTTTAAGAGTGCAATGCCCCAGCAAGATAATAGAGTTTTCCTGTGAATCATCAAAAATTCATCTAGTTAATTTCGGTCTTACTCTTGTTATGTCTTTATCTTTCTCAGCATCAAATTGATTCAAAACCATTCCAAATCTAATTCAACTGAGTAGATCCAAAGGGTATAAATCTTCCATCAACTTTCAACATCACTGAAATTACATAAGATAATGCTACCTAGAATGAATAATATGTATGGTATTTTCCAGTGTTTGTTTTGAATACTCTGACCTGTTATCAATATAATTTACTCAACGAACATAAGGGGTAAGTTTAAATAATTAAAATTTACTAAAATCTGTATTTTAAAGGATATTAGAGCATTTATGTTCTTGTCCTAGATGCCTCAGTTACATGCCTCACATAAGGTCAAGGACTCCATAAATGCCCTGTCAGTGAAAAGTTTCCATTAGATTTCAGTTGATATCTCATAAGGATTTTACAGACAATAGTTATAAATAACTTATAAACAATTATATAAACAATAGATAAAATTAGGATTTTTCAAGTGAGGGATTGTGAATTCTGAGCTAAAATCCTACAATATCTTACACAATATTTTTAAATTTCTTTTAAAAAATTGAATGTTCAACGGTTCTTCTCTAACTGCCTTTTTGGTTGTGAATTACAACAGAATTTAGCTGCATTTACAGACAAGAATATTTGACCAGAGGGTCTCTATCTTCCTCTGTCTCTTTCTTCCAGAATACCATTGGCACATATACTCCATTTGACTAACAAATTATGTTTATAGGAATTAGCCTGTAGTACTCTAGGCAAAAGAGAAGTCCTAGAATGATTTATTTTTATATATATTGTTTGGGTTTTTTTTTTTTAAATATTTTTGTGTATATATGTATATACATTTAGTTTATAAAAGAGGGTGATATTTCATAAAAGCTAATAAAAAAATATTTCCCCTCTCAGTTAAGCAAGCAAATTTTTAGCAGTTGAAAGGCAACTTTCCATATTTTGTCATTCCCTTCATGAGCATTATAAAAAAGCCTGTCACAATTAAAATACAATTAGAAGAGAGGAAAAATGTATCTGTTATTGCAAAGTGTTATTAATTTTATTCTTATAATCTCAGGTTTGCTCAAGTCCTTTTCAAACCTGTGGCCACCTTTAAGCTGACTTCTGTATGAATTAGATCAGACCTTTAATCTTTGAAAGATTAGTACTGTACTATAGCTAGATAATATTTTTCCTTTTAAGCATCTTTTACGTAATATATGAGACAAGTTTGATCAAAGCTATCTTTTGGCAACTTATACAACAGTTCCTATCAGTTTCATCTCTAACTTGAGGCTGAAATCTATGCTTTAAGTCAAGCTAAAAATTTGGCAAAAATGGGAGCCTGATAAAATAAAAGGAAAAAAAAAGGTTGGATACACCCTTGGGTCATGAATAACAAACACTTCTACAGTGATATCTGAACCCTCAGAACACTAGTTCTTGTTCTCCTGTTTCTTAAAGGAGGTAGGAACTGAATATATCTGCTGATCTTTAACGCCACATGCTCTTACCACCTCAGTAAAAAACCTACTGTACATAAAGACTGAGGGCTCAATTCACTTGAGCAAGCATAGATGCCCAGTGTCTTTTGAGACTTCAGAAGGTATAGAGTCCAGGCTCTGGCTGCTGTTGCAGAAGTGTGCAGATCTTTTGGAGGCTAGTGCCTTATCTGTTCATCCTCTATGGTAAGCTCAGAAACTCTAAAATGTCTCACGTAGCACTCCCTACCTGTGCTTAGGTAAGTGAATTGCTCCATGTGTGTCATTACTATTTCTGTTTTAAGTTTCAGAAAAAGAAAGAATTGGTTTTGAAGCACTATGAAGAAAAATATTTCACCAGATTTATAACTTGGCACTAAAAGATAGAAGCATTTCAAGTGCATTTGACACATTTGAATAGTTGTACAGAGACACCAGATTCATTGCAGTAAATTAATCTCTACTCAGATCATTCCTTAGGGTTGGGTCAGCAAAACAGTGTTTTGAAACAGTCTGTTGTGAAACTCTTACATGACTCAACTTTAAAATAGCCTAAACCAGCAGAAAGGTTTTTTTTCAGTATGACTGCCACTTTAAAATTAATTTCAAACAGAAAATTCAAAATGGAATCTGCCACGGATTTACACAACATTCTTACTGAAGTAAAACAATGACATCTTCCCACATTCTTTCTATGTAGAAATACATTTTAAAACATACTTATTATAAAACACAGAAACCCAGTATGACACAAAGCATTGGAAATTTGTATTTGTGTTCCTTTCAAGGAAGTTAAAGAATCATATTTTTAGATATCCCAGTTATATTAATAGTAGAAGCCACTAAACATATATACTTGCTGAATAAAGAAGCAAATTAGACATATTTTCTTTCATGGAACAGATCTGTAGCAGCTGTCTCATGACAGAAAAAGAAAATATCACTGAAGTTACTGGAAGGCTAATAAATCACAATTTGAGGCTGACTGATTGATGCTTTAATACTTTTCTGCATCGAAGGATATTTTTGGAACATTTTTGAGTTAATCACCATGATCCACCAGTGTGATACGTTGAACAGAATAGTTTTGGCAAGAAATGAGTTATGTAAAGAGCAGTACTCTTAGAGAGATGTCATCTGTATTTCTGTGTGGCCAGTCTGAGTGCTGTAGAGGCCTACAGAAAGGGGCAAAGAGTACTTAGAGGAAAAAACTAATAAAAATTCAAATACAAGTATTAATTCATACTATTCAAAACTGACAACAGCTATAAAAGCTTACAAAAACACATTTTAAAAAGTATGCCAAACCTTTTTCCACAGTGTTGCACTACTCAGTTCACTTGCTATTCCCTCCTGATAGGTTGGCAGTCAAGTTTTCTCTTTTTCTTCCCTTCTAGGTGCTCTTCAACTCCTGTAGGCAGTCATCCTTTCAAAAGCCTTCTGAATGATATGGTCTAGTTTAATATTTTTTTCCCAAACTCCTTCTATTTCATCTTTCTGGATGAAAAATATAAAAGAACATCTTTTAATTGATTTAAGAACTGTCTTAAGAGAGGCTGTTTCCCTAAATGTACTGGCAGTGATCTCCTTCAAGTAACTAATTAATAAGCAATCTTTTGTCTACTAGAAGAATGAAATGTCCCTCTCTGATGAATGCTTAGCATTACCCAGTAAGGAGCACATCTTTCATTCTTATCTTACACTGTGACTAGAATAGATTTTACATTTAAAACATGATACAAACATCTAAACAGTTTAGTTTTCTATTGTGTATAACTGGCTCTTGACTGAAAGTAGGTACAGCAACAATCCATTGCTTTTGAGTAGTAAGTGTCATGAGGTTTCTTCAAGACCTTTGAAACAGAAAAGTACAGTGATTTCAGAAGGGATCCTAAACATTTGTGTAGGTTTAGTAAATATTACATCACTGTCATTATCCATCTAATAAATAAGGTGTTCTCAGATTTTAAAAAGAAAAACAAACAAACCAAAAAACTCAAAAGACAGAACACTAAATTTTTATCTCATGCTTTAAAGGAAGAAGGCTGTATTAGACTTTATTCTTCCATGCAAATTTCTGTTAAAATGTTCTTCCTGAGTTCACCAATTCCACTGTATGATTTGCAGTTAATATTTAAATTTTCCTAACATTAAATTAATTTTTATACTAATCAATTTTCTTTTCTTTATGTTAGGTTTGGATTTTTTTAAATGTGATTACAATTAATTAGTAGGGTTGAAGTGTATTAATAGACATTTTATTGTGCAAAAATTCCCACTCTAAGTAAACTTCTAATTTGATTATTATGGAAAAAAAGATACTTTACACAAGAAGAAAGAGCTGTTCAGCATACAGTTTTATTAAACTCCTACACTATTCTTTAGACTGAAACATTAGGTATCACTTAGCCATGTATGAAATAGGGGCTACCGCGTGCATAAACTTGACTAAATATACAAGTGATTGCCTGAGTGGACCTAAACTAACTGTTATCACAGACACAGCACTTTCTAATTCTTTGATTTTATGCTCTCTGGGAAGGAGCTCAGTGGAAAAGCCTGTGAGTGTCCTGGTAGGCAACAAGTTGAATGTGAGGCAGCAGCATGACCTGGCAGCAGTGAAGGCCAACAATATCCTGGGCTGTATGAACATAGTCGAGCAAAGCGATTATGTCCATTTACTCCGCACTCGTTAGGGCATATCTAAAATACTGCATCCAGGTTTGGGCCCACAAGACAGGAAAGGCACTGATAAACTGGAGTGAGATCAGCAGAGGGCCCCCGGGATGCTCAAAGGGAAGAAGCACTTGCCTTGTGAGGAGAGGTTGCAGGCACTGGGCTTATTCCACCTGGAAAAGAGATGGCTTGGATGGGGGGAGGGCAAGGGGGGCTCACAGCATTCCCCAACACCTACAAGGAAGTGACTGAGGAGTTGGAACCAGGCTTTTCACAGCAGTGCATAGCAGGAGGATGGAACTGAAAGAAGAGTGGTTCAGGACAGAGATAAGGAGATCCTTTCCCCTAGGGGGACAGGGCTGGACAGGGGCACGGGTTCCCAACAAGGCTGTGCCAGCTCCACCCTTGGAGATTGCCAAATCCTGAAAGGGCACAGCTCTAAGCAGCCTGGTCTGAGCTCAGAGCTGGCCCTGCCTAACAGGGAAGCTGAACTGCAGACCTCTTTTCCCACCTGTGTCATCCTGTGCTCCTATCGTCTTAGTACAGCACTACCAACTAAGCAGACCAATGAAAAAAATTAATTCTTTAAAGATGACTAGAATTTCAAGAATGCACTGGCTCTAAATACAAGTAGTATTAGACTATGAATTATGTATCTGGTAGATCTGACAGACAACCACAGATATTATGCACAAAGTAAATTCACATTCTACATTTGAAAGGTTCCTAAGCCTTAGATTTGTCCCAAGAACCAAACCACTTCTCTATTGCTTCTCAGAGGAATCAATATCAGATGACTTTATGTTGGCAAAACTATAAACAACAAAATCAGGCTTATGTAATGAAGACTGACAAAACAGGAATAAAAAGAACTATATAATATTCCTGTAAGGAAATGCTAATATGATGTTTCTTTCATCTTGTATTTTCTGTTAAATTGAAACCAGTTGTTGTCCTGATTAAGGACTCTTAATTCTTTACCTTTTAATGCCTCCACTGGAAGGAAGTCCTTGTCTATTGCAGATGTAGTTTCAATTCCAAATGGTATAATTAAGGATCAAGCTATGTACTGGAATACACCTTCTTAAATCTTTCTCCTTCAGGTTACTCTGGAAATATATTTAATTGTGATACTGGATTTAATAAAAGCACTATATTTTCATCTCAAAATGTATTGTTTGTATATGCTATGGTTTAACCCCAGCCGGCAACTAAGCACCACGCAGCCGCTCACTCACTCCCCCTGGAGGGATGGTGGAGAGAATTGGAAGAGTAGAAGTGAGAAAACTCATGGGTAGAGATCAAGACAGTTTAGTAGGTAAAGCAAAAGCCGCATGCACAAGCAAAGCAAAAGAAGGAATTCATTCACCCCTTCCCATGGGCAGGCAGGTGTTCAGCCATCTCCAGGAAAGCAGGGCTCCATCACATGTAACAGTTACTTGGGAAGACAAACACCATCACTCCAAACATCCCCCCCCCTTCCTTCTTCTTCCCCCAGCTTTATCTGCCGAGCATGGAGTCATATGGTCTGGAATATCCCTTTGGTCAGTTGGGGTCAGCTGTCCCAGCTGTGTCCCCCCCCAACTCCTTGTGCACCCCCAGCCTCCTCGCTGGTGGGGTGGGGTGAGAAGCAGAAAAGGCCTTGGCTCTGTGTAAGCGCTGCTCAGCAGTAAGGAAAACATCCCTGTGTTATCAACACTTTTTTCAGCACAAATCTAAAACATAGCCCCATACTGGCTACTATGAAAAAAATTAACTCTATCCCAGCCAAAACCAGCACAGTATAGTAAAAATAACATGACAGTGTATTGAAAGCTCTTGAAGTGCTGAAGATTTTGCTATTTATTGTTATTGGTCAGGAAATGTTCATTAGATGAAACTTCATTGTCCCCAGTGTTGCTATGCTGTTACATGTATATCTCTGAGCCAAAATAAAAATCTGATAAAACTTTATCATAAAAATATAATAAAATTTTCAAAATGTAGATTTCAAAGTTAAATATTCCACATTCTAATACTATTTTTAAACAATATTACTGGAAGGGCACATTTTCATTTACAGCATTCCTCAGTTAAGTTGATACAAATTTTACAGCTGACTTCAATGTGAACAATTTCTCAACAAAAATGTGATCACATGTTATAGACCTCAAGTGAAGTCAAGTTCTACACTTAAAAATTTCCCAAGGATTACACTAATACTTGCTAAAACAAACAAACAAATGCACAGAAAGGGTCTTAAAATAAGAATTCTTTTGCTTTGTATGCATATTTCATATAAATTTTGTACCTTTAAATTTCCAGTGAGATTTTGAAGCTTCTGTAGCATTGAAAGTGAATAGCAGGGCATTAGAATGGTATGTTAATCTGCTGACCCTCAAGTTTATTTTACATAATAAGTAAATCACTCTCTCTTATCAAAAGTACTTTCTTGCTGAGCAACCTTATTGGTGAATTTCAGTTCCCTACTGACAATCCTTTATAGCAAGAAGGGATTATTAACTTTTGATTAGCATCAGATTATACTCATTTTATCCACCAACTGACATTTCTGCTAATTAAAGATAAATGCACTAGTCTGATACCTCCCCAAAACATACAACATATTAAAAGTCTCAGCACAAGCTGAAAACTTAATTAATATTCATTGTGTTTCCTGGAAGTTACTGGTTGCCTAAACCAGAGTCTTGCAGATAAAGTTGAAACTGCAGACTCTACAATATCACTATTTGGCACATTTTGTTTGAATTATTAAATAGAAGTGATATATCTAAAGGTATTAGCAAAATGTTAATGTAATGACTTTAGTCATTACAGACCTTTTTGTGATAAACTGTGCTCCTGTGCAGTCATTAAAGAACACCAGCCAAATGCTGATTTCCCGGTCAGGAAAATTTCACACACATTTGAAAAAAGGGAACATAGTAAGGAGTACAGGACTGTGCCACTCTTCTGGTTGTAATGATTAGGATTGGTAAAAAAATGGACATCTTTCTTTCTTTGAATATTTTCATCAAGCCTGAGCAGAAACCTCAAGGCAGTAATTATTGCAAATGACAGTTGTTTGGGGGTTTTTTTTGTGAAGCCACTTCCCCCAATGCTTTGTTGTCATGCTGTAAAATGGCTTTATTTTAATGTGAAATATTGTTATTCCAAAAGGTTTCAATTACCTAAAATGCAGAGTCCTTCTTTAAAAACTTGTATACCTCACAGTTATATAATCAGCTGCTTAGCTACTTCTCAGTTTATATAAGGAATCCAGGAACTGCAGCTTTTAGATAATGACTACAAAAATGAAACAGAAAGGAGAGCTCTTTCTTTTCAAGGTAACACAAATGGATCATTTCTGATACGCTTTTTTTGTTAAGAATAGGGCAGATCACATCAAATGCACAACACTAACAGTTTCTCATCTAGCTGCAACTGTCTTAAAGATAATATTGATTTAGACAAAGGAGAAAGAGGTTGAAGAAAGTCTATGCCAAATTAAATAGCAGTTTGTTGTAGCACTGATTATGAATAGAAATATATCACTGGATTTATTTGACCAGCTAATCTCTAGAATATGCATTTCTTAAGTAATCATTTTTTTGTTTGCATTAATAATTAAATTAGAATGGAGTCCAATTGAAATATAATTAGCAATTCAAATCAGATTCAAATCTGTGAAACATACCCTGAATTTCAATTGTAGATGATTCATGGGCATGTTAGGAATTTTAAGGCTTTGGAATTTTATAACATTTTCTTTTTCATATGCTGGACTCATCCAGCCACTCAATATTTTACAGTAACAAGTTTCACACCAATCAAACAATATGATATTAAATGAGTTGGAAACCTGTGTTACCATTTTCTATGCTGATTTGACTGTTACAGTATAAAATTATTGGCAGCAAATGAATTAAAATTAATGACAATTAATTTTAAAATCATAATAATACATTTTCATTTCACCAGGTTTATTGTAAGTTCTTCATTGCATATTGTGGTATAAGTTAACACAAAAGTTCTTATTGTTCCACAAACTCAGAAATCCACTTACACACTGATTATGACTTTCATTTCATTAATAGTATTTTCACCTGTTTTTATACTTTGTGACATTTTGCTTCAGATTTTTTCCTGGGAATTTTGTTAAGCATGGCTTGACTGAGAAAATAGAAGGAAAAAGGAACACATATTCATAGGTATAGTAACTTAATGCACCGAAGACAATATTCTATTCAGACTGCGGCTGTCACAGTTTACTGCTACTCTCTTTGCCTGTGGTATTCTTTTAACAAACATTTAAGAGGAAGTTGTCTTTTCTCACTGAAAAATATATGCTAATATCATTGCTATTGGTATTGTAACTCACTGAAAAGCTCTACTGCTTAAATTTTGAGAACATAGGTTGTAATGTCATTATGGGAAACACTCAGAACCTACCAGGATCTGTTCCATTGCTTTTTTATAGAGGAATAACAGAATAAAATTTTAATAATGTAAATATGTGCTAGGAATCTCAGTTTAGCACCAGAGACTTCTTGGAACATGAGCAGAATGGAACGAAGGATTCCAGCTGTGAAGTTTCCTGATTAAACTACACTTTTTTTGTTGAAACTGAACAGAACTGGTAGACACATAAATAAGCTGTCGCACATGCTCAAGTTGTATATTGTTCAGCTACGTGTATATAGGACCAAGCATATGGAAGAACAATAGTGTTATAAAATCACCCTGCATTTATTTGATACAGCTGGCTCTACACAATGTTCCTGTAGCATACAAAACTATAGCATCTGGCCTTTTGCCGTCCTTCTTTGAAGTATTGGTCAGTTGTGATTGTGAATCAAATTTATAACAATGTAGATGTGACCTGCCTATCCTGACATAAGCAATGCGCAAACTGAACAAACTCAGTAATGCTTTCAGAAGAACTTAAACTTCTTGTTTTTCCCATGATGATGCTCATTTGGGAAGAAAGCAGAAGAGAAGGGGTATTACTTTCAACCTGGGCATTTCAGCAAGACAACTGCTGAAGTTACAAATGTTTGAATCTCTGCAAAAAATGTTATTATCATTAAAAGAAGAGAGGAGCAATTTTGTTCAAGTTCTAACATCTTTTCTCCAGCTCTGTCCTCTCTAAAGAAGTCTGCACAATCTGCTTCCACTATTATCTAAATAATAATCATTAAGGGCTCTATTGACAAAGTCATTGTTTTCTGTTCACTAAAGAAGGTTACAGTGCCCACTAATACAGTCTCAAAATTACTGAAACTCATGTGAACACCAATAGCTTAACTTTGATCTGTGGCACTCAGCAAAGCTATCATTAAACACAACTGCCTGTGAAGACATGCATTCTAATGCCTTTATTGGCATTAATTATTTCAAAAAGTAACAATTTTGATAACTGGTATCAGAATATATCACAAAACCACATTCTCTAGTATCTACAGTTATGATGAGCTTGGTTGTAATCGTACAGTTACATAAAATGGGATTATTCCTGCTATAGATGATCATAGGTTATCCCGATCAGAAGGGATGTCAATGTATTTTTCACAAATAAAATAGCCTTTCTTAATGAAGACCTCTTTACATATGTTTATTGAATGCAAATAAAACACCCAAAGCAAAATGTACCTTTGTGATGAAATGTTTCAGAAGCAACTACAACTTAGAATATATTTCACTATTTCTTTTTCTCACAAAACACACAGAGGCACACAATCGAGTTTGTATTTCAAATATGACGACAATTCAACTTGACAGATATCTTTGTTGAATTAGCTTATAATACATCTGGGGAGACAGACACTGAAATATCATTAAAATTCCAATCCTTATCCAGCTGAAAATCAATCTACAAAGAGATTTAAATTTGCTGCATTTTAGGAGTGTTTAACATTTTAGCACTCTGATTGAAGGTTAGAATCTAGAAATCCAAATCAGGTACCGGAATTGCAGATGTATTCATAGAACTGAGCTCCTTCTGGTAGGACTCACTGCAGGGACACGCTAATTCGTCTCCTCAGAAATCCCAACATTCTCTACGTCAGACATACAACATAGCAGAGAGCAAAGCCCCGAATCTTTTTCTCAATGTCAGCAATAAAGTTTTCTCTTCCTTAAACTCCAAATGGCCTGCTTATTTAAAAGTACGCATGAAGGCGAAAAGTAAGTGCTGATAATAGTAGTAGTAATATTGTCACCATTATTACACATCTTTGAGACTTTGTCCTAAGCTGAAAGCAGTAAATTCTGGCATCGCCTGCTGGGATATGTAACTGAAAACATGACTGGTTCATTTGGCAACAGACAAAGGAGGAAAATCTCAGCCCTAAAAGGCTCTTACCACCTAAGCACAGAACTATATAGCTAGGTGATATTTTGGAGGAGCTTGGCCCCTCAGATTTAAATATTTGCATTCTAAGGCTAATTGCATGAGGTTATATAACTGGGTGGTAGTACTGTAGATCTAGTTACAGCCAGTTCACCGTTTTTCTAAAGACAGATACCAATCTAACGTTGTAGGAGAACAAATTGTTGGGATCACAGATATGCCATAGAGCCTGTGCAAAAGTAGGTGGGTGTGGAGACTATTAGATTTTCCAGGGGTGAATTCAGTGTGGAATTGAGGATGGGGTAATGAGAGGATATGAAATACTGCCTCTATATTGAACAGACATTTCCCTATTGCTCAACCTGTTTTGCATGCAAACCCATTTCCAAAGGAACTTCCTATGCTTCTTTGAGGAAAACCAAATCCACCTACCACTCCTCCACAAAACGTCCCTGCCTTTATCCTCATCAGTGAGGAGAGGTGTCGCTGGACCTGCTCCTGCCACAGAGGTGAGCAGGGCAGTGCCTGATCACCTGGAAGGCCCCAGGAGAGCATGGGCTCACTTTCTGCTGCCAGGGTCAGGGTGAATAAGGGGAGCATTGCTAGAAGCAGAGCTAGAACTAGAAAGTTGCCCAGAAGTAGAGCAACAGAAAAGAAACATCTGCAGTATTATACATTTGTTTTTCTTCCCTGGTGTTCTGAAGCCCACTTTCCCCAAGCAGCATTGGAGTGAGAGTTCAACTAGCTAGTGCTGCACTCATATTTAACAACCAGCTCTTGAAGGCTGGTAACCAGACCAGTCAAACACAATTAGCAAAACCATAAACCAGCTCCCTTTTGTAATAATAAAATAATATGTATGTATGTAGTGGTACAATATAGGACAGCTCTGTATAGCTCTGATCAGTTCTGATACTAGTTCTGATGTTTCTATTAGTTCTAACTGTTGGATTAGTTCCGTTTTTCTGATTTTGAATCATAGTGCCAGCACAGCTAGCTTGTTCTGGTATATATACACCTGAAAGCAAGCTCTCCTGTGCTCTTAGATGTGAGCAGCTTCATTAGACTGTCACACAATTCTGTATCAGTAATTGGTCATTTGTATGAATAGCCCTAGGGATGCTGTTAACATTCTGTTCCTGTATTTTCTATGCCTCTGCTATCTTTTAATGTCAAAGTTCTGTGCTACAGCTTTGTGACTATTCACTTTTACACATACTTTTACTGTAATGTCATTGATAGCTCCCTTTGCATACTAATGGTGTTTAGAAGCATATACATGTACATATACACACACATACACAAATATATGTATATAAAAATACTTTCTTTGCTATTTATTATTAATATTGAATTATAGCAATGTTACTGATCTAAAGTAGAATTTAGATCTTTTCAGTTATAAAATTAGCAGCACATGCTGCTTTAATGGCCATATCCAATGTCCTCTTTCACAGACAAAAGCAGTAGTCCCTCACCCCTGTCTTATTCAATACAAAATCACTGACTGCTGGACTGAAGCCTGAAGTCAACCCTGCAATTGTAATGCAAGTTCCTCCTACTTATTCCTGGATAAATCTCATTTCTGATTTGCAATAGAGTCTACCATAAAATAACCAGAAATGGACAATTCACTTAGAGCTGTGATAAATTTGGTTTTGTGTTCAAAATGGAAAAAATACCTGCAAATATTTTTATAAAATAGTCATTGCAAATTCTTTCCAGATTCTCTAACAATTCTTTGCATCTAGCACAGCTTGCAAAAAATCACCACTGTGCTGGTTATTTTTAACTGAAAAAAACCAAACCAAAACAAAAAAACAACCCTAAAACAGATCCCATATCCTTTTATGTGCCTTGTTGGAAAAAATTTTTGGTAAATATACATGCACAATAGATAAAAATCTTTGTTTGTTTTCTTATCACTATCCTTATTATAAACACAACTGGAATTGATCCATTTGAAACATTTATTACCCTTTCTCCATGTTTCTACTTACTAAGGCAGTTTCCAATTTAGAAAGAGTAATTTAATATTCTCTATTTTAACAAGATGTCTAAAAAATAGCAGAAAGTGGAAAATATATTACTAAAGATGGGGCGGGGGATGTGTATCGGGTTGGCATGGCAAGGTTTTGGTAGCAGGAGAGGCTACACGGGTGGCTTCTGTGAGAAGGTGCTAGAAGCTTCCCCCATGTCTGACCGAGCCAAAGCCAGCTGGCTCCAAGACGGACCTGCTGCTGGCCAAGGCTGAGCCCATCAGCAATGGTGGTAGTGCCTCTGGGATAACAGATTTAAGAAGGGGAAAAAAGACCTGTGCAACAGAAACTGCAGCTGGAGAGAGGAATATGTGAGAGAAACAACCCTGCAGACCCCAACGTCAGTGAAGAAGGGGAGGAGGTGCTCCAGGCGCCAGAGCAGAGATTCCCCTGCAGCCCGTGGGGAAGACCACGGTGAGGCAGGCTGTCCCCCTGCAGCCCATGGAGGTCCACGATGGAGTAGAACACTGCAGTCCGTGGAGGATCCACAACAGAGCACGTAGTTGTTCCCTGAAAGAAACTGCAGCCCATGGAGATTCCACGCAGGAGAAGTGGCTGTGGAGAGGAGCCTATGCAGACTCATGTTTTCTGGCAGGGCCTGTGACCTGTGGGGGACCCACGCTGGAGCAGTCCATTCCTGAAGGACTGCACCCTGTGGAAAGGTCCCATGCTGGAGCAGTTCATGAAGAACGGCTACCAGTGGGAAGGACCCACACTGGAGAAGTTCATGAAGGACTGTCTCCCATGGGAGGGACCCCATGCTGGAGCAAGAAAAGAGCGTGAGGAGGAAGGAGCGGCAGAGGCAAATTGTCATAAACTGACCACAGTCACATTCCGCATCCCCCTGTGCTGCTCAGGGGGAGGAGGAGGAAGAGTTGGGAACAGAGGTGTGAAGTTGAGCCTGGGAAGAAAGAGGGAAAGGCGAAAGGTGTTTTTAGTTTTGTCTTTCTTTGTTACTATCGTGCCCTATTTTTAATTGGCAATAAATTAAATTAATTTTCCTCAAGTCGAGTGTGTTTTGCCTGTGACAGTATGTAGTAAGCTATCTCCCTGTCCTTATCTTGACCCACAAGGTTTTTTCATCTTATTTTGTCTCCAAAGAATAGGTGAAAGCGAAGGATCAAATGGGATAGGGTGCAACAAGTCTGGGAAAGTGGAGTGGAAATAAGAGGATAAAAAGGGGATGTACCATTTCAACAAGCTGTGGTCAGTAACTTGTTTGGCTAAAGCCGTTGCCTCATCAACACTGTTGTTCTGCCTTCTTGTTAAACTCCTTCCCTAGCTCTCACTGTGTCATCTTACTTTATGCTCTCTGTGTTTGGGCAGGTGCATGATTCACAACTGAAGCTGCACTCACCAGTGAGTAGGAGGAGACCCACATGCGCACAGATCAAGCCCTCATCCTAAGGCTGATGCAAAGACTGAGCCTGAGATCTGATGATGGGTATTAGGCAGTCTTAGAGCCCATGCTAATATCAAAAGATGTGCAAATGTGGGTGTGTCTATGGAGAGGGTCCATGCATGTGTCAGTGGTGAACCTTCATCCCAGTCAGGTGAGAACAGGGGTGGGACTAGGCCTCTCATGCTCACATGTATGGGAGTGTTGTTCATGTTTACCTAGGTGCAGGTAAAGGCATTGCACCCCATTGTGCTGATCAGCCTGTCTGGCTATCTCTGTATGAATGTATGTGTGCACACAGGCACCTGCGCCTTTGGAGCTCAGCCTCGCTGCTGGCTCAGTCGAAGGTCCAGAGGATCCAGATTCTTGTAACACTTTGACTAAAGACCTACTACCTATTACAATGACAAACAACTGAAACTAAGTTTTCTCAGTAGCATAACATCACTGTGAAGATCATTTGCTAGGCACTGTTGTATAGACTGCTGGTTTTAAAAATGAAGTCTTAGACAATGTTGTTGTCCTCTGAACTATTGTTTCAACAAGATGTCAATGTTAGACTTCTTCAGGAGGTTGATTTTGGTGTTCCCATCTCTACAGATCACTGGAGCTGACAGTTCTATTAATCCTATGCAATGTGATTGGGCTTTTTATACTTAAGGAACTCAAAACTCTATGGACAGCTGCCAGAAGTTAAACTAATACTATGAAATACAGCAAAACAAATTTATAGTTTAAAACGCTCCACAATAACTTTAGTTTCACAGCAAAATGTCTAAGTGAAAGAACAAAAAAGCCAGATAACATTGTAGGAATTTAAATATTAAAACTACTTTGAAATTATAAATATAGGCTCCTCTGTAAAACTATGATCATGGGGATCTTGTGATAGAGCCTTCAAAAGGTCTTTCTGACATAAACTGACAGCTTCTGATTAACGCTAGTACACCAAATAGTTATGCTTTTCCAAATAATTACTGAAGAGTACGATCTTTGGCAGATATATTAAACAAGTTTTGGGGTGAATAAAAGACAAACTAGAAGTTGTTCATTAATTTAATGCTAACATTAGTCACAAAACATAAAAAACCTGTAATAATCTAAGTTACCAGATAGATGCTCTAGCAGCTTCTTCAGAAATGGTACTGCGAGAGCTTGTAACACCCCTAAAGTCCTGCTCACTATGCATGCAGCAGAACAAACCTCACCTTGCATCTCTTTGACATGTTCTCGTACGTTGTGCTTCTTACAGGTGGAGTTTGACTTCAGCTGGATGGATCTGGCTTGCAGCAATGCTGTTTCCTTGCTGCTACGCAGGTGCTTTGAAGCAAGTGAAAGCAGCTAGACTGGTTGTTCCTGGCTGCAGTTCTTTTTCTTCTTTTGGGCTATTCTGACTTTTAACAGTCCTATCATAAATGTTTCATCATTTGCCTATACTATCACTGAAATTCAGATAAGCAAAGTCCAGCAATATGACAACTCTTACCTTTTCAAAGATACTTAACCATCAAGGAGTCGTGGGGGGAGCAGGGATTCCTGGAAGATGCAGCACTGCATGAGACAGTGCAGCATAGGCCGTGTGCCCCAAAAGGTCCTAAGAATCAGGCAGATAAAACAGTTTCCCTACATCCTAGGAATATAACCAGCTTCCCAAACTTAGAAGAGTAAGTTTTAATGCTAAGTCTTGTGCACTTTTCAGATTACCTCCTTAAAGAAAATTATCATTAAATATAAAACGTCTCTTAAAAAAAAGCCACAGATGTACATTTTTACTTCAAAATGCTAACAAACAGAAGTTTCTAAATCAAAGCTTCAGATTTTTTTAAATGGTGAAATTTGGTTGTTGAAAGGTACGTAACACAAATGACCACCTTGCTTTTTGCCTAGGAGGTTTTGTGCTGCAAAATGTTCGTAGACAAAACTTTAACTTTTTTCTTACTTTTTTCTCCCTAAAATATCATTTGCATGTAATTTCAAATATTTCCATCTAGTCAGTTTTGTAACTGCTTCTGTCCATTTTATAATTTCACGCATGACATTTTCCATTACCTTTAAGTAGCCAGTGGCAGTTATTTAGAGTGTTTTTCCCTTCAAAATATTTCCATGGAAACTAGAATTAAGTAGCCGTTAAAATGGGAGAGTCCTTTTGTTCCTGTAAAATAGCTCTTGCACAGTACTGAAGTTGCTGGAATTAACAATTACATGTAGGTGTCTGAAATCTATATGTGTGTGCATGTGTGTGCATGTGTGATGATGATAGCCTTAAAACCATAAAGATCAGGGTTTAGATAATGGCTAGTTCTATACACAGACTGACATAGCTGCTCCAGTCCTTCTGAAGATTAAGGCACCAATGTACTCAAGAAATTTGTGGATTGCAATAACAAATAAACCTCTCTTCATTTATCCAGTGCATTCATCTACAACAGCCCTGAAGAACAATGAACATAGATGCTTGTGTGAAAAAAAAACCCAAGAATTAATCTTCAAATGTACTGTGGAACAAAAATTATTAGTATAACAGCAAAGAGTACTGGGGAAAAGAAACCCTGGGATTGTTGAATAGTCGTGGTTTCAGGTCAGCTCAGTCGGTAACAAAGTACCACGAAGCAGCTCACTCACCCCCCACCCCCTCGCCTGGCCACGTTGGGATGAGGAGAAAATCCAAAGGCAGGCGCGTGGGTCCAGACAAGGACTGGGAGGGATCACTCCCCACTTATGGTCACGGGCAAAAGACAGGCTCAACTTGGGGAAGAAACAAAATCCATTTAATTTACTACAAATCAAAACAAAAACAAAACACAAGGGTATTAGGAAGGGAAACTAAACATCAGAACAACCTCCCCCCACCCCTCCTGCCTTCCCAGCTCAGTTCCACTACCGATGCTTTCTACCTCCTCCCCCCGGTGGTGCAGGAGAATCGGGGATGGGGGTTGAGTCAGCTCGCCACACATCGTCGTTGCCGCTTCTTTCCTCAGGGGGAAGATTCCTCTCTCGTTCCCTGCTCCACCGTGGGGTCCCTACCACAGGAGACAGTCCTTCACCAACAAACTTCCCTGGCACGGGTCCTTTCCGCGGGCTGCTCTCCCGTCTCACACTGCTTCAGCGCGGTTTTTACCATGGGGTTACGGCCACCTTCGGGAGC
>VYZV01034364.1:20064-42594 GCA_013401275.1 Pandion haliaetus
CGGGTCCGACATTTTGGGGCAGCGAATTCTTCCAGCAACTTCCTAAAGGGGCCGCCTCTGCAGCCCCCCTCCCCTGCCACCAAGGAAAACCGCGCCACACAAACCCATAACAAATATGAAAATATTTGAAACCTAAACGCAATTTAAAAAATACAAGACCTGTAAGAGAAAATGTTTGTCTTTTTAAATACAGAAGCCATGAAATAAAACATTTTGTTTATCCTTCACAGAGCCTAGAGAATAACAGAAATGGGACAGCTGCCAGTTGTCTTTTGTGAAGAAGGAAGGACTAATAAATTTTCAGGCTGAAGGAAGTTGTGAAATCTGGACTTTTACTTAGAGTGTGTTGTGAAATTCTAAAATAATAACCACATTCTCCAAAAATGCTTAGCACTTATTTAGAAAAAAGATAGTAACGACACAGCAAACCGGCATTTACAAAAAATATGAAATCAATTGCTACCACAAATATTCACAAAATGAGAGTGACCAAGACTAATCATAAAATTAAGGCAGCTGAATATATTTAACTACATTAATCCTGCTGGTAAGGTACATCTCATGGTCATTAAAAGCTTGATGACATCTGCCATCATCATGTGCTACAATTAAAAAGGCTGCTATAAATTTCTTCTGAAGAACAATCATATTTGTTAAAAATATCTGATGGAGTGAAATCTTTAACCACCATGCATTCATCTCATAGGAAAACATTATGCTTTCCATACACAAGATTTTTCTTTGTATTTTGTAGATGTTCAATTAAAGTTCCAAACAAATCTCAGTTTGGAATGGATGATAAAGTTTTCCCTGTTTCTGCTGTAATACAGGAAATAATCTTCAGAATGAACTTAATACCAAGGTGCTTTAAATTTACTTTTATTCACATCTTAGCTTTACATATGTTATAGCCAAACACTCTGCAATACAAAAAGACTTGCTTGGTCTTTTCATAACTTTTCTAGACTCCCTCCCTGACATAAAACTCTCAGTTTCTTACATAAAATTCTCAGTATGTTGGAAAGAAAAATCCACAGCTGTGAAGACATAAATTCACATTACAGATTAAAATATTGAGAGATCACAAAGAAGCAATCAGTAAAACAGTAGGGTTATCTGAAGGCTTCCATTTAAAACTGTTTTTAAAGGGAAAGGTAGATTTCTCACAACTGCACTTTTTCACAGGAACATTTCACCACCAGTATGCATTTAACTCAAAGCAAAAAAAATTTTCTTGAGGAACAAGAGATGCAAACCACAATAAAAAGTCACTCTGTTCTCTGACCATCAGAGTTGCCTCACTGCCTTGTGAAAAATGTAGTTTGTATTCCTCATGCTGTTGTTCTCTGCTTATGCTGAGACTGTTCTTATGTTTCAGATATCAGATGTGAGATCAGTAAGACTTGTGTGTTTAAAGAATATGTTTTCTAAATGTACCACCTGTTAAAAATCATAGAACTGTTTAGGCTGGAAAAGACCTTTAAGCTCATCGAATCCAGCCGTTATCCTAGCACTGCCAAGTTCATCACTAAACCATATACCTAAGCACCATGTCTACAAGTCTTTTAAAGATCTCCAGGGATGATGACTCCATCACTTCCCTGGGCAGCCTGTTCCAATGCTTGACTACGCTTTTGGTGAAGAAATTTTTCCTAATATCCAAACTAAATCTCCCTGGCACAACTTGAGGCCATTTCGTCTTGTCCTATCACTTGTTACTTGGGAGAAGAGACCAGCACCCACCTCACTACAACCTCCTTTCAGGTAGTTGTAGAGAGCGATAAGGTCTCCCCTCAGCCTCTTTTTCTCCAGGCCAAACAACCCCATTTCTCTCAGCTGCTCCTCACAGGACTTGTGCTCCAGACCCTTCACCAGCTTCATTGCCAGAAGTCCCAGGTGGCAGTTCTGCTGACCTCCCTCCTTACTTCTCTGAGAATCGAAAAGTCCATCATTTCATGATTGCTGTGCCCAAGAAGGCCTCCAGCCACCACATAGCCCACAAGTCCTTCTCTGTTCACAAACAACAGGTCCAGCGAGGCACCTTCCCTAGTTGGCTCACTCACCAGCTGCATCAGGCCTTGTTGGCCTTCCCCCTCATTCTTGCTCATAAACACTGTGGTGGGTTGATCCTGGCTGGGTGCCAGGTGCCCACCAAAGCCGTTCTATCACTCCCCCCCTCAGATGGACAGAGGAGAGAAAATATAACAAAGGGCTCCCAGGTCAAGATAAGGACAGGGAGAGATCACTTAACCAATTACCATCACAGGCAAAACAGACTCGACTTGGGGAAAATTAACTTGATTTATTGCCAATCACTCAGAGTAGGGCAATGAGAAATAAAGCCAGAATCTCAAAACACCTTCCCTCCACCCATCCCTTCTTCCCGGGCACAGCTTCACTCCCGCATTCTCTACCTACCCCCCACAGCGGCGCATGGGCGTCGGGAATGGGGTTTACAATCAGTTCATCACACGTTGTTTCTGCCGCTTCATCCTCCTCAGGAGCAGGACTCATCACACTCTTCCCCTGCTCCAACATGTGGTCCCTCCCACAGGAGACAGTCCTCCACAGACTTCTGCAATGTGGGTCCTTCCCACGGGCTGCAGTTCTTCATGAACTGCTCCAGCATGGGTCCCTTCCACAGCGTGCAGTCCTTCAGGAGCAAACTGCTCCAGCGTGGGTCCCCTGCAGGGTCACAAGTCCTGACAGAAAACCTGCTCCAGCGTGGGCTCCTCTCTTCACAGATCCTCAGGTCCTGCCAGGAGCCTGCTCCAGTGCAGGCTTTCCACGGGGTCACAGCCTCCTTCAGGCACCCACCTGCCTGAGGAGTGGGGTCCTCCACGGGCTGCAGGTGGATATCTGCTCCACCGTGGACCTCCATGGACTGCAGGGGGACAGCCTGCCTCACCATGGTCTTCCCACAGGCTGCAGGGGAATCTCTGCTCCAGCGCCTGGAGCACCTCCTCCCCCTCCTTCTTCACTGACCTTGGTCTCTGCAGGGCTGTTTCTCTTACCTGTTGTCACTCCTCTCTCCGGCTGCTATTTCTGTCTCCCTGCAACTTTTTTCCCTTCTTAAATATGTTATCACAGAGGCACTACCACTATTGCTGATGGGCTCGGCCTTGGCCAGCAGCGGGTCAGTCTTAGAGCCGGCTTGTATTGGCTCTATCAGACATAGGGGAAGCTTCTAGCAGCTTCTCAACAGAAGCCACCCCTATATCCCCCCAACCTTGCCACACAAACCCAATACAAACTCTCAACCCTATCATCACCATCATTAAGCTGTAGACATTCAAAACACTTCACAACATACACGGCTACCCCACCATCTCTCCTTCCTTGCCTATCCCTTCTGAAGAGTTTATAGCCATCCATTGCAGCACTCCAGTTGTGTAAGTCATCCCACCATGCTTGTGTGATGGCAACTATATCACAGTTTTCCTGCTGCACAATGAGTCCCAGTTCTACCTGGTATTTGCCCATGCTGTGTGCATTGGTGTAGATGCACTTCAGCTGTGCTATTGATCCTGCCACCTTTTTGGGAGGACAAGCACTCATTCCCACATGACCATTCTCAGGTGCTTCCATGGTTTGTAGCATATTAATAACCCTTGAGTCTTTGCTTCTGCATGGATCTCCACCCCCTACCTCCACTGAGATAGCAGACTGAAGGACCTTGCTAGCACACCATCCCTCAAACATTGGCGTGTTGTCCCCAGGTTTATCTGTAGTGAGCCTGGTTTTATCCCTTTTCCCCATTAAATCTAGTTTAAAGCTTTTTCAATGATCCCTGCTAACTCCTGTGCAAAGATCCTTTACCCCTTTGAGACAGGTGTACGCTGTCTGTTGCCAGTATGCCTGGCGTCATGTAAACCAATCCATCATCAAAAAAAACCATATTCTGCTGGTGACACCATGCTTGGAGCCACGTATTGAAGTGCTGGCTCTTCCTGTCTCTTCCCTCATCATTCTCTGCAACTGGAAGGATAAAGGAGAACACTACTTGTGCTCCTGATCCCTTAACAATTGTCCGAAGCCCCTGACGNGTCCCAAGGCCCTGAAGCCTCTTGATTGCCCTCAGACTTCTTTTTGCAACTTCATCTCTGCCTACCTGAAAAATCCATAATGGATAATAATCTGAGGGCTGTACCAGGGTAGGAAGCTTTCTCTTCACATTTTTAACCCGGGCTCCAGGGAGGCAGCAACTTCCTAAAGAGTGGGTCTGGTGTGCACATTGGGCCTTTTGTTTTCTTCAGAAGGGAGTCTCCTGTGACGATGACCCATCTTTTTTTCTTTATGCAGGCAGTTTTGATGCAGGGTGTAGGTCGACTTAACCTCGATGACACCTCCAACCTAGATGAACCATCATTCTCTTTATTGTTCAGTTCCACTTACAGAGCCTCATACCTGTTATGCAAGGGTACCTGGGAAGTTGGGGTAGTCACAGAGGAGATGTGCCTCTGTGTTGGTTGAAGATACAATAAAATTCCACTGTGCATTTTCTAATAGTCAAAAAATCTAAATAAAATTGTTAACACTGATATAGTTTCATGTTTAAATGAGAAAGTTTTTATGGTGTTCAGAAAAGGTTGCATACATATTTAATTAAGTTAATGAATAGACTTACCTAATTTAGTAAATTAATCATAGGAACAAAGTTAGATGTTTGCTTACAGATTTGCAACATCAGATCTCCAGTTTCAGTACACAGGGAGGAGTGAGGGGTCCCTAATGTGCTTTGTGTACTTCAAACACCATATTCTCTTATTAAAAGCAAGAGATTAAATCCCACAAGGCATTTACCAACAATTTATAACCAGTATTTTATTTTACCTAGATTACAAAACTTTGTTTGCTTGTTTGTTTTCCCTGGAAAACATCAGACTCCCTCAAACCTTTAAATTTAAAACAAGTATGGAAAGAAACTATGTAAAGATATAATCCAAACATTTTCACATTTTCAAGGACAAGTATCTCTGCCTTTAAAATGAAAAGAAAATAAATTTAATGTTATTCTTTCCGTAGGTCAAAAATCTCTTTTCCTTGCACAACATTCTTACCTCCAACTGCGACAAATCAGGTACTTTGATTTCAGAGAATATTATGCCTCCTCATTGACTGATGTATCGGTAAAGATCTTATTTAGAATTCAACTATATATTTCTGGTTTTGCAAAATGCAAAGTAAGTTTTGTACTGAAAGAAGTGTATTTAAATTACAAATAGATGAAGATGATACAAATATAAAGATAAAGATTGATACATAGATTATACTACGAAATAGCCCATTATCTTGGTTATTGCTATCTGGCACAAAATAGGAAGTGTTCTATTTTTTTAATGTAATGTCCTGTATTTAGTACTACCAATTCCTATTACATAAAATACTACATTTCTACATTATTTCTCTTTTTTAACCCTGTTTCTATGGTAACTATTATAGCTGCAGTTTGACAAACATTATTCTATTGGGTATTATAATCAGATACATGTCAGAATATAAAGTTATTGACCCAAGGAAAAAAACTGAAAACTTGGTTCTATATTTTATTATATAAAAATTCTAATGAGGTTAAGAGGTGAGCTTTTCCCTAAATTAAATTTCTGTAAATGTTGCAAAGGTAAGAAGAGCTTTCAAATTGCCAAAACCTGACATAACATCTTATCTAAAAGAAAATTTAAAGAATTAACTTGGCCAATAAAAGAATAGAGTGTTGCTTCACTCAGGAATCTGTGTTATTCAATAGACCCTTAAGAGAGATACGTAGAACATAAATGCTAGTAAGCTATGATGAAGCTATATTATTTAAGTGGAGGATTGCATTAGTATATTTAATAAGCACGTCAATTCCCTTTGAAGATTTCATGCATCATGCATAATCTGACATTTCTTTTTCCAAAGCACTTAATTCAACTCATATAATTTGCAAGGACAGGAAATTTCAAAGGTGTTTCACAAAAATATGTGTATATCCTAGCAGATGTAATTATGCCAGCAGGTTATATCTACATCTGGACTACAGGTAGATTTGAAGCTGCTAGTTTCAAACTAAACGTTAGCACTTATTTATTTTCTTATTTGGTTGGTTAGTTTGGGTTTTTTTTTAGTTTGAATATTTTTGCCTTAGTATTGTGTTAAAAGGCTTGGGTTTAGGTTTTCGGGTTTGGGGTTTTTTTTCATTTTCTTTATCCTTTTAACTCATGAATACATTTAGAAAATTGTCAATATGATAAAGTTGCAATTTCTCCAGATAAGTGTGACTTCAGGCACTTTCTCATGTTTTAGAGTATACAGTCATGATTGTGTCTTCTGTCCACAGAAAAGAGATGTCTTAAGTTCTGAATAATAGAATTTAAGTAAATGCTTAGAAATTATAAAGCATAGACCATTTAATGTGCAGAAACACACCCAAATTCTTTTCCTTGCCAGCATATGAAAGGCATTTGATCTCGGAGAAACCTCACACTAATTCATAGGAAGTTGACAATACAGTTTGCCCACTATACATTATGAGAGTATCTGTGGGATCAATTGGGGTATGCCCTTATTTCTTTCTCTACAAATAGACAGGTCTAAACAAATTTTGATTCCCTATAGGAATTTCAGTTACAGATATCTTTATTTATACTAAAAAGCGAACAAAAAACCCCAACATATTAGCTCATCAAGATTAAAAATAGATCATAAGAAATCAGCTCCAGCAGTAGTGTTTTAAATGTCTATTTCAAAATTCTAAATCTAGGAATATCAGGACTGGAGTTGGACTTGTCCTCTATTGAATGTAAATCCTAACACCTAGCTGATTAATAAAAAATCACATCTGTAGAAGTAAACAAAATTTAGAAACAAAATCAAGGCAAATAAAATCTACTGCAAAGCACTAACATTTCTTGACTTTCAGGAGTTGCACAGCGGATTTAGTTATATGATCCTTTCCTTGAAAATAACCACCAGTTTATCATTCAGAAGTGCACATCATGTTTCTCAGTTTACCTGTCATTACTTTCCAACTCTTGTCTTCCTTTACACTATTCCCTTCTCATTTTCATTTATAGTTTTCTCCATTGCTAAATGATAAGAGGGGAGATTTTTCTCTCACTTTAAACTTGGGAATCCACCTAGAAGGCTACCATATTCTTTCCTACCATCTTTACTATTCAAAAGATTTCTCATTTAAAGAAAAATTAAGGGGGAAAAAAGATGTTCTTCTGCAGCACTTTTTTCTCTAAGACTTCTTTAACCTCATGTTAAGTGTAAACAAACCCTCTTCAGAATATGAGTTTAAATATCAAATATCATTAATATTTTCAGATAGCTGAGATATTAGGAGACTATACATCCTATTCAATTCCTATGTAAATATCTGTTGATTCAAGATGCACTGCTATATTAAAAATTATTCATCCTTAAGCCTTTTTGTGAAAATCAAGAACAAAAAGAGTATTTTTGTACATTAGTTCATAAACACTTAATACCACTAGCTGTTAAGCCTGGTGAAATCCATCCAGCCCTGTCCGTAGGAAAGCATTCATTTAAAAGGTTGTGACTCGATGTTCCCTCCCAGGAAGTTCAACGCCTCAGGTTCAGTTTTCATCTCCCTTTGTAACTGTGAGAAAACAGACTATTCTGTATTTAACGATCAGGATCAGTGATAGTGCTTCTGAATGTTAATCCCCTGCTCCAAAAGCAGCTCCTGCCATGGCAGGGATTTTATCTGTGACATGGAAACTTACTGAGCTTGTTCTGATGTTGATCATAAAAAGGACACCTTGTGCATTATGCTTTTTTTGATGGTTTATAGGAAAAAAAATGCACATATGACAATTTCCAATGACCACGATGTGAAAAGAAAACTAAAATATTCACATTTAATAAAAAGTCAGTTTATTTGTCCCTCTAGAACAATAACAGTTAGAAATGGGTATACATAATCAGGATGAAGAAATTCAAATTAGGCAAAGAAATATTTTAAGAGTATACCATCAGAAATGACACAACAGCAAGAAATAGCTAGCTGTAACAGCAAGAAATAACAATGAACACTTTAAAATAATGATCAGAGTTAATTAATGCTGAATGAGAATCCTCCAGAAATACTCATGACATTCACAATAATACTAAATGAGTTAGTTCATCATTGCTTTTATGAAACCGACATTAAGCCAGTGAATTAGGAGTAAAAACAATTATGTGCAGTATGATATTTCTATTCCTCATTTTGTATCTATTTTGTCTTCCCACAACTTCAGTCCTCCAAACAAATTTGTGAGTAAATGAGTACATGAGTACACATTATTCTTGTGCATAATTCCATGGAGTGAAATTTATGGAAATTCAGGAAGATTGTATTAGTGATGAGCCATTTGCAAATCAATTCTGTGGTCTTATTCTTTATCTTGTCTATATTTGTAGTTCCTGCTAAGACATTTAAACTTGGAATTATTTCCCTTCCTTGCAGATGGAAATGGCGCATGACTAATTTGCAGTAAACTAGAATTAATATAGGTAGACTGAGTTAGACTAGGGAACAAGTCTGTTAGAAAAAGCTGTAGGTATCATTGTTTTTTCCTGGTGATTGTGTAGCTTGTCTTTTGATATCCCTTCCGTGTTAAGAAACTTGATGTTGTACAAATGTAAATCCAAACCAAACTACCTGATCCTTAGAACCTAGAGAGATAGAAATATGTGGTTGTAGGGAGGAAAATAACAGTGTTCAGTAAGAAATATTTCAGCGGGGATGATGAACCTTTCAAGAAAAGGGGCAAAGACACCAGGTACCCACCCAGCCGCTCTATCATTTCCCTCCTCAACAGGGCAGGGGGGGAAGAAAATAAGCTCTCTCCTTTCTCCAGCCCTCTGCTGAGGGGATGGTCATGCATGGTTCCTCAGAGGAGCTTTGGATGGGCAGTGGCACTGGAGTATTCATCAGGTGCTTGATGGTCTCCTGCAGATTCCTGCATCTTTCTTTCAGCTGCTCAGTGAGGGCAGCTAGCTGAGCATTTTTCTGCTGGAGCCTCTCTGCCTTCCTGCACGCTTCCAGAGAGCTTCTCTTTCTCAGCAAGCAGTTCTGCATCTCAAGGGCACCACGTTGTCTCTCCAGATATTGCAGGGCATGGTGCAGATGGGCATTCTGCTCCAGCAGCTCGCTGCAGGTGCTACCAGGAAGCACCAAGTCTTCCCCCACAGGCTCTGGCACCTAGAGCAGAGCACCCAGTGCAGCCTGGCATGTTGTCTGCTGCCCAGCGCTGTGATTTTTGAGGGGTCTTTCCTGTAGCGCCAACCAGAAAGACCAAGGCTCAACCCAGTGGGTGGCCATGGCCAGGGCCTAAGGCCCATTTCCCTCTAGGGAGCAGGATGTCTGCATCTCCTGATGGCCCCGCTGCCCAGGAGGGCCTTCAGGCCGGGCCCAGCAGTGCAGCTTGTGGGAGCCGAGACGCTCACCCACCAGCTCAGCCCACAGCTCCTCCAGCTGCCACCAGCGCTCCTCCTTCTGCGCAGGGCAGCTGGGGGCCTGTGCTGGGCCCCGGTGGGGCGAGGGGCAGCTGCGTGCCACAGGCCCCCAGCCCACACCATCCCGCTTCATGGCTGAGGGCATGGGGAGCGGGCCATCAGCCAGCGAGCCCTGCTGCCAACAGTCACCACCAGTTGCGTTCCCTGGGTCTGCGAGGGGTGGCAGCCCCCTGACCCCCGTGCAGAGACAGCTTCTGTCCTGGGCCAGGGGTGGGCGAGCACGGCCTTATATGTGTGGCCTGGCCACAATGTGGGGGGCAGTATGGTCTTTGTGGTGGGTTGACATTGGCTGGCTGCCAGGTGCCCACCCAGCCACTCTATCTGTCCCCTCCTCAGCAGGACAGGAGCGAAGAAAATAAGATTAAAAAGAAGTTGTGAGTCAAGATAAAGGCAGTTTAATAAAGCAAAAGCAAAGGCCATGCACAGAAGCAAAGGGAAACAAACAAAAGCATTTATTCTCTGCTTCCCATCAGCAGCCACTACCTTGGAAGCAGGGCATCAGCACATGTAGCGGTTGCCCCGGAAGACAAATTCCTTAATGATGAATGCCCCCCTTCCCTCTCCTCCTTTCTCTTAGTTTTACGGCTGAGCATGACTTCATACGGTATGGAATATCCCTTTGGTCAGTTTGGTCAGCCGTTCTGGCTATGTCCCCTCCCAAGACTTGCCTACCCTCAGCCTACTGGCCTTTGGGGGTGAGGGGCATGGGAATGTCGGAGACACAGCCTTGATGCTGTGGGAACACTGCTCAGCAGTAGCCAAAATACTAGCATGTCATCAACACCTTTCTAGCTACAAGCACAAAGCACAGCACTATGAGGGCTGCCATAGGGAAAGTTAACTCCATCCCAGCCAGACCCAATACACCTTCCAAGAAAGAAGTTTACTTTCTTGCCCATTATTTTTCTGTATTGTATTGTATAGCATAGCATATCTCTTAAATAGTCTGAAGGGTTGACTGGCCACGTCCTAAGGGATGGAGAAGACTTTTCTGCCAATGTAGTACAGTGACCTTGTGGCAAGACACACCTACAGCTACTGATCTTTCATTTCATTCCAAATCAGGAGGGATGTGGGATATAATCCCAAATCAAGCCAGGACCTCCTGATGTGAAAAGTATAATTTCATTACAAACTATTATATTCCATGAATCCCTTTCATTCGGACATTAAATATATGGCAAATAATCCCATTTTTTGCATTCACAAAATGCTACAGAGGATGCACATGTTTAACTACAAAACATGTAGTTCTGTAAGTACCAAACTGAGAACCTTGGTCTTCCTACAGATCTGCCTACTAAACACTGGATGTCTGGGGAGAAGTAAAGAATACGTGGGAAGGTAGCAATTATAATAAATTTCTCCCATTTCCTCCCTGCTATTTGAAGAAGGTGTGTTCTGATATTACAGCTAATAGTTTCCTTAGAGCTATTACAATCTAATTGCCTATCTTCATTAGACTTGTAGAAACTTCATTTTGAGGAAGGGGAAGGAGATTTAGTCAAATGGTCAGTAAGCTATGAAGGTATTTATGAGGATGACCACATCAAAATGTGATCACAAAACCAGGAGCAGAATTGATAACCTCACTCACATATTCTTATTTAACGAAGTTAATTACAATACAGTAATGATTATTAAAAAAAAAAAAAGTCCAGGAAAAGGAGGCTAGAATAAACTGACATGGTATAACTTGTTTTCCATCACTCAGATTTACCCTGATGTTATGGGTTTGTGTGGCGCGGTTTTCTTTGGTAGTGGGCGAGAGGGCTGCAGAGGTGGCTCCTGTAAGAAGCTGCTAGAAGCTCCCTGGGCTCCAAGCCCGACCCGCCTCTGGCCCAGGCCGACCCCATCAGTGACGGTGAGAGCGCCTCTGGGAGAACATATGTAAGATGGGGAACTGGCAGTGAGTGGGGGGTTGGAAGGTGAGAGGAACACCTCTGCAGATACCGAGGTCAGTGAAGAAGGAGGGGGAGGAGGGGCGCCGGAGGAGGCTGATGGCCCTGCAGCCTGTGGTGAGACGGCAGGCTGTCCCCCTGCAGCCCACGGGGGTGAACATGGAGCAGTGTGTGACCGGAGAGAACCCGTGGAAAGGGCCTGTGCCAGGGAAGTTTGGGAAGAACTGAAGCCCACAGAAAGGACCCACGCCAGGGAAGTTTGTGAGGAACTGCAGCCCATGGAAAGGAACCACGTTGGAGAAGTTGGTGAAGGACTGTCTCCTGTGGGAGGGACCCCACGGTGGAGAAAGGGACGAGTGAGGAATCTTCCCCCTGAGGAAAGGCGCGCGAGAGACAATGTGTGGTGAGCTGACCCAAAACCTGTTCCCCTGCGCCGCCGGGGGGAGGAGGTAGAAAGCATCGGTAGTGGAACTGAGCTGGGAAGGCAGGAGGGGTGGGGGGAGGTTGTTCTGATGTTTAGTTTCCCTTCCTAATACCCTGGTGTTTTGTTTTTGTTTTGATTTGTAGTAAATTAAATTGATTTTGTTTTTTTCCCAAGTTGAGCCTGTCTTTTGCCCGTGACCATAAGTGGGGAGTGATCCCTCCCAGTCCTTGTCTCGACCCACGCGCCTGCCTTTGGATTTTCTCCTCATCCCAACGTGGCCAGGCGAGGGGGTGGGGGGTGAGTGAGCGGCTTCGTGGTGCTTTGTTACCGGCTGGGCTGAAACCGAAACCACGACACCTCCAATGAAAAAGCTCTTTCACCAATCATAAATATAAAATGTTAGCAGCTTTCAAGGTGGCTTTTCATTCTGAGCTTCACAGGCAAATGGCAGGGAGTTTGCAAGCTTTTTCAAGCAAGCTTTAGAGGGTCTGCTTAGTTTGAATGTCTGTCAGCTTGCTGCACTTCAGTATTTTTCGGACATATTTTGTGTTTTCTTCTACATATCCTATTTTAATAATAACTACCAGAAAAAAAAAAAAAGCCTAGGATAATTAGATTTAATTTGGGTATAATTTATCAGACAACATGGACATTCCACCTTGTTATAGAAGCACAGATGTAGCTGTTGCCTTATTCTCCTCTTCCTTTATCCTTGAGTTTGAAGAAAGGGGTTCTTTTGCTTTGTGGAAAGCTAACACTTGTTTGGTGGAAAAAGAGCAATATATCGATTTTGTCTTCATACGTTTCACCTTCTGTTTGCATTAATATAGAGTCATTTCCTTCTATGGAGGTATCAACCCCCCTGTTAGTCAATGTCTCATTTCAGATGCCTAAACATATCTACCATCATTTGCTCTCCTTTCATGTGATGCTGGATATGTGACACAGGGTCTCTGAGACACCTCTGTTATTACAGACCTACCGATTCAGTGCCTCAGTATAACCTCAGATGGCACCTGGTGCCTATGCTTAGGCAAGGTATACGTGTCCTTGCTGTCAAATCAGCTGATGTCCCAAATCAGCTAATGTCCCAATGTATGGGTTGTAATAGAAGTCAGTACAACTGAGGGCTGGGGAGAAATTAACACAACATTTCTCCTTCCAGAGGTGAAGATGAGCTGAGATTTGAGCTTTTGTTACATGTACGCGTTTTATTACTCATTCTATTGGGCATGCATTATAACCTAATGCAAATAAGAGTGCTGAAATACAAGTAAATTCCACAGGAACTGGATAAATTCTGTGTTGTTATGCCATTGAGAAGTTTCAAAAGTAGGACAAGAGTTATGTATAAAGTATATTCATCACATATCCTATAGTCCTGTCAAATATGTGGAGTCTATAGCTGGAATATGACCATAGTCAGAGGCATATAAAACTAATTTTGTACCTTGCTTAATGATCATCATGGTAATTTCTATTTTATTGCCATTCTGATGATATTGCCATTCTAGGATATAAAGCAAACTGTCCCTCAAAGCTTGTTCTGTACAAGTAATCACTTATTTTAGTATATGATTGAAACACTAGGAAAAAAGTTATCTGATATATTTTTTCACCTTTTATTAATTAAAGATACTAATGGATTTAATGAAAATCATATCTTCTGTATCATATCTTATATAATATTTGGAAAATTAAATTTTCGTTTCCTCAGTGCTCTTTTAAGACTTCTCTGCCCATTTCCCTCTGGTATTCTCTTTGTAGTAATCAGTCTGCTGCTGAAATTCCAATCAGTGTTGCAATTTAAAAGACAGATTCAGATTAACATCATTCCAGGCCATCTGTTCTGGTTGAAATAAATTGAAGATAATATAATTCCAAATGCAAAACAATCTTAACATAATACTTTATTTAAGAGTTAAAAGCAGAAAATCCACATTTCCACACAAGTCATCCCTAAGGAGACAATGTTAACATTTCAACTTAAAAGAGAGTTTATTCTTGCTATATTTTCCATCCTTCCAATAGCCAGAAAGGAATGTGCATCCTGACTATTATTAGCACATACAATTTTAGTCTTCCTTTCCCAACAAAAATTTCCACACACTAGGACAAAACCCTAAAATCTGTTTCAAAATCTTGGGGCTTATTTCAAAGACTGACTTTTGCTTGATACCACGTTAAGAGAAAACACAGCACAAACAAACAACAACAACCAAACAAAACAAAACATACACATGCTTTTTTCCCCTGTACCTCTTAGGGAGAAATGTCAGATCAGGTTGCTTTCAAGGTTTTTAATTTTGCATGCAGATCAGATCATAAAGAAGCAGTAAATTGCATAGAATAGTTCTTCAGGCACTTGTGTTTGTCAAGCCATCCTACTTTTGAGGGTTAATTCCGTATGTGAAGTACTTTATTCCATTGTAAACTATTTTCCATTGACAGAAATAAAATATCTGTATGACAAATTTAGAGAAATTGTTTAGGTCCTTCTCTTTCTGTTCTTAAGAAATAAATTATCTCTTGTCCTATGTTCTGTTTTCCTATCAATTTCAGAAAGAGTAGACCAGGTAGTATGTATTCTTCCATACCAAAGATAGCATTAAATTCTCTATAAAACAGTTTGGTCACTCACCAATCTGTTTACATTTCAAGCTGGTAAGTTTAATTTAGATGTTTCTGTGGTCCATGATACTTATTCCAGTACAGAATAAAGAAGAGTCACTTCTGAAACTACCCTTGAAACAACTGTATCCTGCAGTAGGCAGGACAGATGGTGCATCTCAGATGACACTGGATACCAAGTGTAAGCAAGTGAATCAAGTGCTCCTGAATGGTGAGGTCTAGGTTCTACTAAATGTATGGAATAAATCACCCTGGAGCATAATGACAATATCAGCTTCTATAACAGATTGTATAATCAACTGCATTTTGGTTGTCTTGTCCAGAATGGAATACCACATTTTGATTCCTCAAATGATAAATTTGTGACCTCTCAAATTAGAAGAATATTCTCCTCCATTTCTTAGTTTATCTACAACCAAGCAAAACAAACTGAATGTTCCTCCTTCCTTTCTTCACTAAATTATAATAAAAAAGAGAACAATTCAGGCTTATGAAGCCTGTATTTCTACTGTTATGTCAGAAAAAGATACCAGGTACTTCAAATTCCACAGCAAATATAAACTAATTTCTTCTTATACATTTTTTCTAGATCAAAAGGAGAAGTTTAATAAAAAGTTTTAAAAGTAAATGAAAAATATTTTAATAATTTCCAGCATCTCCTCTGTAAAAATATCAGCTAAAAGTCATGTCCTTTATTTGCTTGGAGTGAATCCACGTTCAACCGAAAGTGTGCTTTTAACTCATCCCCAAAGTAAATCTGCCTCTTATTTTATTGAGCCTTCTTCACAAGTGATGTTCTAGTTACCAGTAAATATTAATCATTATATTAAGTAATTAGTAGAAAGAATAAAAATAAAATTAAAAAATGGGGTTTTTCTTTATTATTGGTAGTTTCTTTTGCTGATTTTTCAAAATGGCAGACATCTTCAATTAGTTCTAAAAAAATACAAAACCCACTCAACTTCTGAAGTATTGCTAATTCCTTTCTTCATATGTGAAGGAAAAAAAAGACAACAGAAACCTTGCAATTTATATTCAAATTTCATATTTAAAGTTGAGCTGAAAAAGGTGTTCTGAAAACATTACATCCTGACAACTAATTGGTGATCACTCTGCATGTCACTAGTCAGACTCTATTTGATTCTAATCATCACCAAAGAGAGACAAAAACTGAGGGAAAATTCAGAGAAAAAAAAAAAAGAAAAAAAAAAGAGAAATGTTTAAGGAATTAATACAGAGCAAAAGGAAGAAGAACACCAGCAGGTAACCAAGGGGATAACTCTCTTAGAATACAGTGGTAACCCTCACTGACTTGCATTCTTGGCAACATTTTGTACCTTTGAAAGTTTTCTTTACAAGACTCAAGGGCAGAAATTTGTTTAAGGTGATAGAAGGCAATATAAGCACATTTATATTCCTCACACAGTAAACTACTATTGTAGGCTGTAGAAGAACCATCGCTCATGCTTTTAGAACAGATTAAGCACAGCACTAGAAAAGGTACTCTTTGAAATAATCCTGTATTGGCAGGAAGAAGATAATTATGTAGTATGTGTGCCTACAGCTGGTTGATAGGACATTCTTCATGTTCCAAACGACCAAGCTCCCAGAGTTCTGCTCTTCTTATTAATGTTGAGTCAATTTTAATTACTAAGCATTGGCTTGATGTCAGCCCCTATTGATAGACCAAAACAGTACAAATTCAATCTCTTGACCAAAAGGCCAAGAACCTTCCCTGCATCCTCACATGTGTTTTGAAGTTCTCCCATGCATCAAATGTCCATGAGGAATAGTTCATACAGTAACTCAAGCCAATGAGATTAAGTCACTGCTGGCTCTAGTTTAAATACTGGAAAATTCCATTACATCTTCCTTTTCTCCTGAGGCTTTGGAAAAAAAGTCTGCAGGGCTTTTCCTGATTTATGTTAGATATGGCAAGCAAGGACCATGATTTTATCTTCATGTTTCTGAAGTGCTTAAGGGTGCATGGTATATAACCAGTGTGAATTTACTAAGTATTAGGAAAGTAATTCAATAGTCCATTTTATGACCAACCCTTTGCTTTCTATCACTGAATATGTCCTTTCCTGGACAACTTTAAACCTGAATATAAGATGGAGTGTTCTTTCCAGTTAATCTCCTCAGCTGGCACAGTTCCTAATCCTGGCTTCAAAAGTATCAGCTGTGAGCACAAATGCCTTCTGAAATACTGAACTATGGAAACTTCTTTCATGTTACACTACCTGGCACTGTGCTGCAGTTTATGGTTCACATCAAGTTCCTTGAAAAGTGGCTTTTTCTTTCTTTCCTGGTGAGGTCGAGTCAGAGAAAACAAAGATATTGCAGCAGAATTAAATCTCGGAGGAGTTCATAGCTCCCAGGAAAAAGACTGCAGCCCATTCCTCATTTTCAGAACTACATAAATGGCCAGCAAAGGAAATTTATTGACTCAGGTGTTACTTTCCACATCTGGCAGTCTACTCAAAATATTTTGTCATGTTCTTATGTCTCATCACATGTTTCTATTGGTAATGAAGCCTGAAGTAACCATAAAATAGTTATCAAGTGCTCAAAGCACAATTCCAGTTTTCATGAAAAATCACCATGTAATTTTTCTATATCACAATATGCTGAGGAAGACTTTCAAGACATTACTTCTCTTTCTTTGAAAGATAACTGCAAACTGATGAACCCCATACTCTCATGGGTTTTTTTAGATTGTGAATAGCCCTGGTGGAAAGGAAAAGAAAAGCGGGGATCATTGTATAAAAAATCTTTCACCAGTATTAGTACACTTTTCCAGTATCTTTTCTTTGCTTACCTGGTCCAGTCACACCAGTAATTTCTATAACAATGACTTCAAGTTGGGCTGTGGTAATAAAGCAACTTAAACCAGTGTGAGGGGAAAAAGGGCTGTCCTATCTTATTTGATAAATAAAAAAAAAAGAGATTCTATCTACTTTTCCTGTCTGATGAAGATACCATAGCAAACATCTTGGTGTTTATTAGACCTTAGTTCACCTCACACTGGGCCATATATTTTTTTTCCAGGACATCAGTCAGAAAATACATTTGTACACATTTTCTAATTAAAGGGTTTCAGTGCTTTTCTCAGTTAACAGAACTTCTATTTCCACCAATAAAAAATGGGCCCACAGCCCCATGTCTAAATCAGCTGAGCAGATGAGTATTAAGTGCAAATGCATCAGAATACAAAGCCTACTTTAATACTCTTATGCAATGTTTTTATTTGCCATTCTTAGGTATAGAGAGGATCACTAAAGAAAGAAAATGCTGAAGAATAAAAGAAGATAGGGATGGAAGGAAATAAGAAGGACAGTGAAAGAGTATGGTGAAGGACAGACTAGAATAATAAATATTTTGAAGAATAAAACATTAGGAGAGGAGAAAGAAGATCAGAATAACAGTGAAAGAAGTTAAAAATTAAATGAAATAATTCTGAAATTTTTTTAAAACATGGTCTATTCTGTAATGAAAACCAACATTGTTCTTAAAGACAACCCTCATTCACTGGAAAAATCCTTTTAATTTTTATTAAGTGACTATAGAAAAAAAAGATAAAGGAAAGATAACTTAAATTCCCAAGAAAGACCACCACCAAAACTGAACCTATAAACATGGAAGAAAGATGGGGAAAGAGAAATAAGATGGGGCGTGGGGGGCCAGGAAGGGGCAGGGCAAAACAAAAAAAAAACAAAACCAAAAAAACAAACACCAAAAAAAACCCCAAAATCAAAAACTAACAAAAAACCCCCAAACAAACAAAACAACCAAACAAAACCCAAACACACTGCACAACTACAACTTCAGTCTAGTAAACCAAACCAGAATCTTTGTAATGTCCATAGCCCCACTGAAATTATAACAGCCTTGAATACTTAAAATAAGGACTGGAACAGAAATAGCTCATAAGGAGATACCAACTTTCAGGTGATTTGACCTTGATGTAACTAGAAAGATATTTTTTTATGCCCGTATATTTACCCTCTTACAATTTATAAAGACCAAGTTTTATTTTAAAAAGATGGTTCTGCAGTTCATGTAGCTAATAATGAAATTAATCCACCTAATAATCTAGGATTTTTTAAAAATAAAAGATAGAAATCATAGTATTCAGAGGTAAAAGTGACTTGATATCTATTTTAGCCTGAATAGATGAGTAAAGCTTTTACCGCTTTAAGAGAAATATGCCTGCCTTTGACACAAAGTTCATTCACAAAGTCAACCACCACAACATTTTTTGCCTAGGCGATTGCCTGATCTTCTGTTACACTGAAGGCTTCCTTATGCTTTCATGTGCTTCCTTCAATACTCTCAATATCACTACAACATATATGTGTGAGAGGCTGAAAGAGTTAATGTCTGAAACATTGTGGTGGGGCAAATTCTGCACAACAATGACGAACCGTATATAACAATGACCGCAGGTAAGAAGCCGATCAGCAATAGGACGTGGAAGATTTGCTGGAGGGTGCACAGTTCCCTGTTCTGATACACTGAGCAGGGCAGCTCACAGCATATTGCCAGAGGTCATACAAAGTTTACTTGGGGAAGGGTCTCATAGCCGCCCAAGGGACCCTTTGCGATTCCCCCACCTCCCAATGGCACCTGCACACAAGATCAAGAATTACATAAGTCTTTACAGGCGGTGTGCAGAAGATCAAGAGGGGTATGACTGATGTGAGAAAAGGGGGGAACTGGGCTATAAAAGATGCCAAAAAGAGGAGCACTGTGCACACGCTCTCCAGAACTGGACCTTTAGGCTGGTTGGACCAATGCTGGCCCCAGGACTGGTGAAATCTTTCTCTCTTCCTTTTTCTCTCTCTGTCTTGTTCTCTCTTTCTTTTTCCTTTTCCATATTCCCTACACCTCTTCCCTTTAAGACACAAAACCGTTGACTGAGTCTGGGACTAGGAGTGGATCCAGGCACCCCTAGGCTCTTCTCTGAGAAGGAGTCTAGAAAGCAAAGGGGTCCGCTCTTAACCTCATGACTCAAGGGGAGGGTTCTCCTTACTGCCTGAATTGATGTTTATGGTTACCACGGGTTACACGCTTTACTGAGGTAGTTTCATGCCAGTTCCTGTTGTGAGAAACCCCACCACCTACTGTTACACCTTCCAAGTTCAGGCTGCTTCTGCCATGAATTAAATGTTCAACTGATCATTTGGTGTTGTTTCACCTTAATTTGGCATGACAGAATTCCAAACTCACCACGGCTCCTCCCTGGTCTGTCCAGCATGGGTCGTGACAATATGCTACTTAAAATGCTTCCAACATCTCTTGCTTGACCATTCTAAATTCAACTACAATAATTTCAGTAGTGTTTGGATGCTACAGACATCACCAGCTCTAATCATGCTAACCAATGCAGTTTAGCTTGTTCTGAAACACTCACTTAATTTTCCTTTTACTTAGAAATGTTACTTTCTGACAAAGCTGAAAAGCAAAAAAACTATTTGAATAAATTTTCTCTTCCTCCCTTTTCTCTTTCTCACCCATGTTTTAACCATACTTAGAATTAAAGGACTGTGTCAGATGTGAGTCTGTGGCATAAGCAAGACATATGATATTAAATAGCATGTCTTAAATATTTGTGATACACTATAAAAGGATCTGTGCCATATGCTTGGTTTCATGAGTTTTGGCATCCTTTCAGAGTACTGGGTAACCAAAAGCATCATGCCAAGACTGTTGTGCATTCTGAAATCATGGAAGTATTTTTGCAGTACGGTCAGCTTAAACAGCAATAAAGTCTGTACAGGATATTGATTCATCTTCTCAGGGAGAGACACTTAGCAACCTGTTCACCAGACATTTGAATTCTAGCACAAAAGTCCCTCACCATATTAAAAAGAAACTGTCAAACCAGTTTTGAAACCATTTTGGAACCAGTTTTGGTTTTGAAACCATTAACCTCCAAGTAATGAAGAATTTAAACCAGAAAAAATAAGAAAAGCAAAAAGCAAAAAAAAAGAGAGAGAAAAAAAAATCACTTTGAGCTGTAGGTCTTTCCAGCTCCATCTTTAATGCCTAGCCTAGATAAGGAGGATTGTAAAGAGTTATTTTAGGTGCAGCCTGTAACATCCTTGTAATCCCGAAATCCTTAGGACGCTCTTATTTAAGCATATTTTATGGTATACAGTCTTGAAAGCAGGACCATGCAAACAGCTGATGACTACATGATAATTATCATATTCATTGCCAGTACATGTTGTCATGGGCCAGGACTAGCATGGCATCAGCACTAAGCATGAACATGCACACTGTTCCCATTGCAGTCAGCCAAAGGGTCTTACTGGTCAGGTGGTCTTCGGTCAGGTGGGCAAATGTGAGCCTCTTGTTTCTTGAAATGTGTTGCTCATCAGTCTTGCTGACCTGGCATCTTCTTCCTTTTCTTTTAGATTTTTACATCCTGTCACATCAAACTCTTTGTCCTAATTCTTTGGTTATTTACATCTTTCTCTTAACTTGTTACCAACTACTATCAACTCAGTAATTTCAGTTCTGCATTGTTTCTTCCTTCCTCCTTTATCATCTTGCACTTCTTAGTAGCCTCAGCAATTTCTTCTTTACAGACATTAGTAGTAGCGATTGACCATCATTAGCTTCAGTTAGCAAAACTGGGCTCTCAGTCATATCAAAATTTGCAGTTCTGACTTGAACTGAAGGTAGCACTATTTCTCACTTGTTTCTGGTAAGAACTGAGAAGACCTAATGAACAGAGCAAACATGGGTGAATGAAGAAGAATGGTTGTAGAAGAAGAGACAGATGTGCCAAAAAATTCTCAGTACTCAGTAAGTGTGGAAACGAATTTCCTTAAGGGAAAAAAGAATACAGAGTGATTGAATCAATATGAATATAGAGACTGGGTAATACTGGAATGAATCAATATGAATATAGAGATTGGGTAATACTGAGGGAATACAAAAAAATGTGCATACAGTATCATAGCATGATAGATGAAGTGGTTATTACCATGGGAAAATGCCCTAAGTGACCTTCCCTCCATTTAAGTCATGAAAAAGCCTCCACTATTCCATGTAGATTAAAAGTTTTGGAATTAGCTCACAAATCTTCAGAATTCAATAGATTAAGTATTCAACATTTAGGACAGAAATCAGCAGTGTCTGTTACTAAAGTATTTGTAATTTAAACTTGTCAACAGACTTGCAGATTTTGGCTTTATTCCAAAGAATTGCCTTTGATTTAGCTTTTCTCTCCAAAGATAAACAGTGCATATAACTACACAGATACTTACCTATTTCCTGAAAAATTTAGAAGTGGAAATTCAGGAGTGTTGTATTCAATCACCTAAGACATATCCTAACACCACAGTATTGCCATTTAGTTAAATATTTCCCTTTTTGCTTACCAGGTTTGCATGGAACAAAGCAGAACCCCACACCTGGTTTCTCTTCAATTATTTGTACTTTATTATTTTCCATTGGACGAAGGAGCAAAACACTAGGGAGACTCAGAGTCCTATATTTGGCTGTGGAAAGAGAAGATGTCAGTCTGGTAGGCTGATCAACTACACTTGGAAACGTTGCACATATTGCTAGACATTGTGATGACTGATGCAAAGTAAATGCAATATCTGCACTTTGTTTTGCCTTATGATTTACCATTACTTAGTATAGCTTGATAATTAAAATATAATCTTTGTTATTAGCTACAAATCATGTCTTCTCCTGCTTTTCCCAGATAGCTGTCACGCTGGTGTCATGGCCTACACCATCTACAACCTTTGCAGTCATAGCACTGTTCATTTTGAATTTATTTTTAAACTTGATTAGGAAAAAAATGGTTATTTTAAGATAAGCATATAAAAATCAAGGGGCAAATGAGAACACGACTTTTGCTCACCACAGTGTCAGTGCAAAACAAATTTAAAAACATTCAGTGATAAATTTTTCTTCAGATACTAAACATTTAAAGACTTATGTCCCAGTTTCTCAACTATTGACTTACTTGAAACCTACTTTATCTTTTTTGTTCTTAACATCAATAAAATAAATGCTATTTGTATTTCAAATATATAT